>JASPKZ010009818.1:2147500-2380000 GCA_030220185.1 Diploptera punctata | reverse complement strand
CTTAGAAGGACCTTGGCCTACCGTCCGGCTGCTTGCCTCACGTTCACATGTCAATCACAGAGATAGACGATCATAAGCCAGTATAGGAATGACATGTGGTCAGCATGTGGGGGTCCCCCAGCCGTTATAGCCGGTCTTCTCAACCTGGAGTCGCTACTTATTGTAGCTACCCAAATCCTCACGATGCTGGGTGGGCATCGGTCCCATACTTGCTGAAATTCCATGAGAAATTTCTTCTTTCATGGGGACTCGAAACAGCTAGTCCCGTAGCTCTGCGCCAAGGTATCTTGCCTTAACCACTCGGCTACGGCGCGGGACAGTGATACCTTTAACTTTCTATGTAATAGAATAATATTTCTTAAATCAGCATTCAACATGTAGACTGGTTATTATTTTATTTTATTTTTAAAAGAGGTTTGTAATATAGACTGCATATAATTGTATTTATTTTTAAAACTATTCAAAAGTTTTTATCATACGTAATGCCACGAGTGATTTCCAAATTATCGATAAATTCACGACTCACGAAGTGAGGAGTGAATTTATGTAGAGAATTTGGAAATCAAGAGTGGCATTTGTTAGGACTATTTAACGAATAAAATTAAGCTGTTTACTCACAAACCATTATTTAAAAATAGTTATTTTAAAATACTTATATATTTAATGTAAACGACGATGTTTGAAAAAAAATGATAAACGATTGTTATGCTTCATTTCTTCATCACTGCAATCAGATCATATTATTTATTGCCAATGAATCGCAATATTGTAAGAATGCACCCTAGTGGAGAAAAATGAAACACATTAAACTGTATATTAATTAATTTCGGATGTCCTATGATGTAAATATGTAAATTATATTTTTCTGGAACGTTATTACCTGGGAAATAACATGTTTAAGAAAGTGCAAACAGTGGTTTTTGTTTCTGGTATAATCAACTGCTACAAACGTTTTATATCATATCCCGCAAGCACTATGTGCTAACATTCGTGTACTATATACGCAATCTGCTAGTCACATGCAATCGCTGTAAAATAATGCTATGACCTATTCAGAATGTTAAAAAGGAGGAGCTTAATCTTAAAGTGATAAAATTAAACTTATAAAATCGAGGTGAAAAACGACTGTTATAGGTCGTAAATCAAAAATCATTGAAATGTGATTGGTCATTAACTCCCATTTGGGGCATGAGTTAAGTAGTCACAATTACATGAAGTTATATGATATCTTCGTTAAATAACCCTGGGCCAAATTAATTTAATAATTGCACTTCAGAACAATAGCACTTAGAACAAAAACTTATGTCGATGGAAATGGATTTCCTGAGGAGAGCAGCAAGATGTTCAAAATTAGAAATAAGAAATACTGTCATAAGAGAAAAAACGAATATTGTTTGTTCAATAGTAGATTATATACGGTATAAGCAATTAAATTGGTATGGGCACGTACGATGAATGCAAGAATAAAGATTACCCAGGAAAACATTGGAATGGTGTCCGACTGGAAGAAGGAGGAGAGGAAGACCATGAAACTCGCGGATGTAGGAAATAAGAACTGGAATGAGAGCAAGAGGACTGGAGGGCATGGATTGGATGGAGAGAGACGAGTGGAGAAGAAAAAAATAAAACTTTAGGCACAGAAAGATGTGTAAACATTAAAAGTCTGTATATAAATAAATTACACATCAGGAAACTGTGGGTCGGGTAGCTCAGGCGACGAAGTGTCTGACTGCGGGATGGACACCTGAGAAGTGAAGGAGTGCAACTTGTTTTTCTTTGCTAATTTGTGTTCAGATGACCCGTTGCTCCACTCATCCACTTATAAAAAAACTTAAAGTCTGCCTGGATGTCTCTTAAAACATAAGTAAAGTTACGTAGCCACCGTTCCTCTTGTTTGTGCCAATGGCTCACTCAATTGCACTATCAATGCTACTGAAGTGCCTTACAAGTATTGTTTTTCATACTAAAAAAACTTCATGAAAAAAGATAATATAAAAATGAAAAATTTTGTACTGTGTTTTATATTTTTGCTTAGGCCTTATATGGCTGTATCTAGAGCTATTCGTTGTATATGGTAGTGAATCTCCAATAAAATGTAATCGTATTACAGCAATCAAGTTTATCAAACCTGTAGGCAATAATACCGTCCTGCTACCCGCAGAGCCTATTTCACATCACAACGAACTATGGTCTACTGCTCGAAAAACTGCGGACATTGATGATGACATGCAGGATATTAAAAATATCTAATATTTCCAGAGAAAGCAGTATGCATGAGAAAATACTAAAAGCTCTGTTGAAAATGGTCTCTTGTTATGAAAATGAACCTGTGATGTTCAGTTTTCATAAAATAATTCCAGTTACAAAATATTTATTCTAGTTTCATATTTGTTATATCTTTTCTAATAAATAATGCATTAGCATACAATGAACGGTTTATAATCTTTAACATAAAAGTTATTTTATAATTTAAAATCCCTCTTTCCATATTACTTTCCTTTTTTCCCCTTTTACTTTTACTTACATGTTTTAATTCTCCACTTTTTTAGGACTTCCACTCACCATGGACGACATTTCTGTATTTATGCATATCTACAATTTTTAACCGACCAACCTCATGAGCTACTAGTCAGTGTTTTCTGACTACAGTCTATGAAGTCCCGGGTTTGATTCCCGGTCACACCACAGGAATTTTTCCTTAAAGGAATGGTCATCCATTTATTTTATTCATTTATTTTACCCGATGAAGTTAAGACCGTAAGGTCTTCTCTTCCACTTCACCAGGGTTAAATTATACATATAATAATAATTATTAATATGTAATTTGGATTAAATTTAGGTTAAGGGCTCTTGTGGCCCTTCATTATCACTTATCACCCATCATATCATCGGGGTAATGTAACTCCGCCTTCCAGGTTCCCCGAACTAAGAAATTTATTACAATTCCCCCAATGCCAGGGGAGAAAGCCAGAAATGTCATTAAAGACAACCTGATGGCATTAGACAAAAAGAACAATTGTTTTATGTTTTTATATTCTTGATGAAAAATACTTTATTAAAGTTCCGTTATTTAAAAATGTGACATGTAATTATAAATCATATTTGTTTACCCTTCCCTTTTCGAATCCCGTAAACTACTGAATTTCAACCGCAAATCACTATGGAAAAATACCTTTTCCCACTCAGGACACTTATTTCAAATATTTGTTAAATATCACTTTGAATTAATTTATATAAATAATTTACATACATTTACTTGATAATTATATCTTATTTACGATTATTTAATTAAAATTAGGATTTGGCATTATTTATGAGTTAAATACGAAAATAATAGGTTAATTTCGAGGAATGCAAGGAGGATAGTATTCATATTGCTGACTTTTCAAGAACAATGGACATCCGAAAATACCTAGAGGTCTATAATTAATTGCAGTAAGATTACAAGATTATTTCAACTGATGCCTAGGCCTACGTTAGTCAATATAATGTAAAATTAATGTTTTTATTTATTCGCCAGCCTAATGCTCATTTTTCTCAGAAGAACTTTGTAAGTTAATCGTGTAAATCCCAATGGGAAATATTCTTTTCTTTCTTTAACCATAATTAGGATACATCATAACAACATTGAAGCTATTGGTCAGTAAGAGACCTAAATAAATTTAATAATAAATCATGCAGACTATACATAAAATTGCTATTATAAAGGTGATTATTACATAAATGAAGAGAATAAAATATTCCAATTACTGTAAAGCTTGAAAAAATTAATTCCACGATTTTTTTATACTTGGGCATTACATAGGTAATGACAACACTGTTGTAGATCAGCGATCCTAGTGATGATCATTGTATTCTTTTAATATGTTGTTGGACAGTCTTTTTTGTATAAATCTGTAATATTGAAAGTCTAGAAATAGCAATATTTTGTGAATACATTAACTGTTTCTCACATTTAGTAATAATACCGCCCTAAAAACATGTTCAGAAGAATTTGTTTAGAAAATCGAATTGGAAAGTAATCGAACATCCACCAAATAAACCAGACATGGAGTTATTGTGACTATAACTTATTCTCAAAGATCAAAGAACCTCTAAGAAGAATTCGATTTCAATCAAGAGTTAATATCCAGAAACTCTCTAGATCGATCGGTTGAGAGAGAGAGAGAGAGAGAGAGAGAGAGAGAGAGAGAGAGAGAGAGAGAAATAATACTATATATGGAGTCCGCGCCATCTTCCAAGGATTTAGCAACGCGTAGTCGACTTGGCAAGAGACTATAAATGAAGATCGTAATGTCAAAAATAACGTAAATAAATGTTTTGTGATGTTATAGAAGTGTTGTCATAACTTATCGAATGCCCTATTAGTTTCATAATTAAAATGATCAGCACAATTCTCACTTTATGTTATTTATAAATAAATAGCTTTTGTTTAGTCTGTAAGCACAAAACAACAAGTTAATTAAGGAGAGGAAATCTCATTATTTTTTATTTCAACCATTACATAATTAATTTTTATATCATAATTAATTAAAAGTTTTTATAATATTCATCCCTCAGGACAAATTACAATTAGTCCTTAAATTGTTTAAGGTGTCAGATGTGTGCATATACACCTAGTATCACATTTTGATCTCAGATGTGATCTAAGATAGCTTTTATTTTTTTTTTATTTGACCAAATTCCTACAACCTACGTTTTACCCTATGGATATATCGCGGGTATTTAGTCTAAGAAGGACTGAGTGTTAAAATATGACAATTGATCCTTCATTGTACAATGTTTTAGTTAATGCCTAAACTGTGGTTGAGTTATTGCTTTGTATAGTTCATTCACTTATAATGTTTATTCTAGTGTATTGAAGATTTCATTTATGAACTGGATTGTTCGTGGCATTTTTAGAACGCCTCAAATTTTTCTTAAAACACCAAATTAAGCTCATCTAAATTGGATGAAAAAGTGTTACGAAACATGTTACATGAAAAGAGTAGCCTACTACCGGTATTCTTGCGCCATGGCCGAATGATCAGAGACATCACGACTTGGAGCTGAGCTATGGGACATGCACTAATTCCAGCCCCCATAGGAGAATAAATATTCGGGGATTCTTTACAACATGAAACGCGAAAATGTTTTCTAAGTTCCAATCATACACCATACGCGTGCACCAATAAACCCGAAGCGGTTTACACCATGGAATCACGGGATGCAGTCAAAATATACATGATATTTAACGAACCTAACAGCTAAACCCAACGCAATTTAAGTACTCTAACATATGAAAGACCACCCTAAATGTTAACCTAACACAATTTTAGCACCCTAACTTGTGAAAGAACGCAACGCCTAAAAATAAATAGTAGGTTCTGAAATTCTGAAGTATATGTGTATAGTTAATTAATATATACTCTATGTTGGCTGCACTGGTACATGACTTTGTTTTTTCTTAGAATATTCGTTAAAATCAATATGACTGCTACGTATGTAGTTAAATATCACAGAAAAAAATATATTGAATTGTTAGAAAAAATGTAAGAATAATTGTAAATGGTGGGAAATAATTTAAAAAATGGAAACCTATGAATAAAATTTGACAGGAGTTTATGAAGAAATTAAAAAAGGCTCGTCACAGGTTGTAAAGAATAGCCGACTACAGTATTCTCATGGTATTTCGGTCAGTATGGTAGAGGTAACTATCCATCATCTTGAAGAATTTTGGTATCTCCAGGTTGAGAAAACCAACAATAATAACTGATAAACTTAAAATGTTGATCATATGTCATCCCTGAATTGGCTGCTTGATCGTCCATCTCTGTAATCACGTAAGTGGATGCTTGTATGTTAAGTTAATTAATTTTCCATACCCCAATATTTATATGTTTACTAAATTATTTAAAATTGAAGCCAAGAGTCGGTAGGTTTTATAGATGTGTCGTGTCGTGGATTTTAAATAGTATGCCTACTGTGGGTAGGTAGGTTTAGGAAGTGTTTTATTTAATGACGCTCTTTAACATCTGAATTTATTAGCGTCGCAATTCAAATCTGAGCGTGAAATTACTGACAAATTTTGCTTTAGTCTTTTACAGGTCATAAATCTTCGACATGAGATCAAGGGCTTTACAATACTTCTGAAGGAAATCTAAACCAGGATTTCTTACGGCGGGGTTTGAACATACTAACTTAGGGATCAAGCGATCATGTGACCACTATTCAATGGGACCGACATTAAGTACTAATTCATCATCATCATAGTACATTCACGAATTTAGGCCATTTGTTGACCTGTTTCGGCCTCAAGAGAAACACCATCCAAAAGTATTTTGAGTGGACGTCCTGGTCTTCTTCTTCCTGCAGGTTGATATCTTAACATTTGTTTGGGTATTCTGTGATATTCCATTCGATGAACATGTTGCATCCATCTTGACTTATAATCAGAAATTTTATTTTCTAAAGATTCCATTAGTACTAATTAAAAAGACTATTGGAAGAAATAAAATACCAATTTATTGAATAAAATAAAGTTGTTTTAAATAGTATATTTAAAAATATAACTTTTTCAATTTATCTTTAAGGAATATTCGTTAACATTCGAAAATTTACATTCCATATGAAAAGTAAGCAAGTTACTAAAATAGAGCTTTAAAATTATTGTAATTTTAATTTTAAATTTAATTATACAATTCAATAGTTGCCCCGAAAAGAGATCTAAACAACAAAAATTCAAAAGTTGAGTTTTCCGTGGATTAGTGATCTATCCGGAGAATATCACAACATGGTGCATGTAAAACTGTCCCTGCTCTCTTCAGATCTGATTTATTTATTTTTTAAAGTTGGCATTCAAGCGAATGGTTATCTTGTAATAAAATGGCGGAAGAAGTTAGTCAAGTCATGAGTAACAATTTATGGGTTAGATCTCTTTTCGGAGCAACTATTCTATTGCAAAAACGTAAAATTCATTTCAGAATTTAGTACAGAATATATATTTTTTAACCAATGCTACCAGGTTGTCTTTATAACATTTCTGATAATCTCCCCTGGCATCGCGGAATTGTAACCCAATTCTTAATTTGGAAGGCGAAGTTACGTTATCACGATGATGAATGATAACACTGGTCGACAAGGTTTTCTTCATAAGAAATCTCATTAGTAAATCTAGTGCATTTTTCATACTGAATTCAGATATGTAGTCAGAATTTTTCCATAAGGCACAGTTTTTTTTTTGTGACAGCTACTTTTTTTAAATTGATTTTAGCATTTTCTTTGACCTGTCATAGGAACCTTTACCTTATACGTAGCGATTTTATTCAAGCTGTGTTTAAGGGCTGTCTCTGATGACACGGTGAGAGTTTTCATCAGCAAATTTCCACAATGGAAAAGAGGTACCAAGGCAAGTTGAGTTCTAATATGCTGGCTGACTACTGTTGGATCAAGAAGACAGATGTTCCAGATACAAAATATGCCCGAAAATCACTATCTACCACTTTCTAGGTACGTCAGGATGAGTTAAGAGTTAGATGGATTTTACTAAATATGATTATTATTCTTGTCGTAAATATTATAAAAATTAGAAAAAATGTAAATGAATATCACAGAAAACTCTTGCCTGATAGGAAAAAACGGAAAAAATATACTTCTAAAATCTCATATTTTTATTTCTCTGAAAGAGAAAACGTTCATATTTGTCGACCAGAGTAATGAAGCGTCAGGAGAGTCCATAAACCTATCCCTATCCTAAATCTAGACAATGGGGAACCACAGGAATAATTCCTTTTAAGAAAAAATTAAAATGTTCTAACCGGGAATAGAACCCGGGATCCCATTATAATATAATTGGATAAGTTTACAGAAGATAACAATGACCAAAGATATAAATATCATTT
The DNA here is from genome assembly GCA_030220185.1 of Diploptera punctata. NCBI lineage: Eukaryota > Metazoa > Arthropoda > Insecta > Blattodea > Blaberidae > Diploptera > Diploptera punctata. Next base: position 2,372,120 of record JASPKZ010009818.1, on the reverse strand, counting down.
AATTCTTTATTTTTCATTTTATTCTTATTTATAGGCGTTCAAACATGTAAGATATTACGATTTTAAGGTGTATCTTTAGGATGATGTTTCTACCGTTGTGTTTATCATGTGTTTTACTGAAGATTTCACTAATTTAATTTTAATTATGATTAGAAATAGCGATTATGATAAAATGAGTTTTAGCAACGAACTTCCAAATCAGCAATTGCCTTGTCGACTGAGAAAAACCAGATCAAAACCACAGTCAAGTTGGTCGTCATCGAGCTTTGCACAAAAATCTCACGAAAACAAGTCTAAAACGCTATCGTCTGATTCAACTCGCCCGGTTATTACTAAAACTAAGAAATATATTACACAAACTATGTAATTTCCTTCTTATTATTTAAGTTATTATAATACTATTAGCCTATATTAGTTTATTTGTTAATTATGAAGGAATAAATAAATCAGTCATTTATAATCAATAATTATAGGAATGATAACGTGAGTTTGAAAAAGTAACTCCATAAAAATAAATGAAAAATATTTACTCTAAAATTGTATAATCCCTTTGACATCTTCCTGTGTCCGTTTCAAGATTCTTTTCATCCATGTTTTTCCAGGCCCCTTCCTCCAAGCATCTTTCTTCCATTTTTCTGACTACTTCTTGCATCCATATTAGTTTTGATCTTCCCCTCTTGCTTCTTCCTCTTTGATTTCTTTCATATATCTTCTTCGGTAATCTGTCTTCCGTCATCCTTTCCATATATCCAAACCTTTTTAATTATGTTGTTTTGATAGTTTTTATATGAATCCGCACACTTTCAAATTTTCCCTTATAACTTTATTTATAATTCTCTCTCTCCTCGAAATCCTTGCTGATCGTCGCCAGAAGTACATTTCTGTTGAATTTAATTTATCAATTTTTTAAATTTTAAATACAATATCTCCGAGCCATACGTTATTGTATTTCTAAGGATTTCATTATAAACATCAGTTTCTGTTTTTGTTTATCACTTGCATTAGTGATTCATCAGGAAAGTAACATTATAATTTATATATAATTCCTACTGATATTTGCTTTTAATACATATCACATGTCATTTCTAGTCTAGAATTTTTGGTTGTATTTCAATTAGCTATGTAGATCTACATATTATTGTATACCATTTTTTAGTTACGTTTTATACTTTAAACATTACGTTAATTTTATTATTCGACGATCAAACATATTTGTTTATATCGCGTCTAAAGTGTATGCTGACAGGTTGTGTATTTTTTATAATGTGCATATTCATGTGTGTTGCGCAAATTCACAGATACAGTAAAAGATACAAAGCGGAATCGCATGGGACCAATTTTTTCCGCATTGGACAAAATTCAACATTATAAAAAACTAAAACTTATTAATAATCTTAGATAATAGAGTATCGTATGTCATTTTACGTACCTTGGATTAATTGTAGTTCTGTTGTTGAAAATCAAGTCTACTGTGTATGAGAGGCTTCGACGGTAACGCGCGAAAATACAGTCCCGTTTCGTCAGCGTTAAAAATGTCTCTTACGCGCGTATCCTGAAATTAAAGTATGCAGTTTCACTCACTAACTACACTTTCATCCACATCCTTCGATTCCCTTCTAATTTCATTCCACACTACATTTTGTCATCATTTAGAACTGTACAGCCAACCTGAAGTTGCCTTGAAATCGTTGTTCCCTAGGGATTTAGCAAGAAATGGAGCTTGACTTTGGAGCATCGATCCGAAAATTTGGTGATCTTCATTCACTTCCACTTTTTCGATTTATGAGAATGATACATACGTTTTAGCCATCTTTATTCCGTAAATTCAGAACGCTACCTGTGAAAGATCGGTCTCAGAACTTAAACTAATTTAAGATTTTGCAGTGCGGTGGTTATTTGTAAGACAGGTATAGTACCTGTATTTTACATAACGGGTGGGCAGTGAGGCCGAAAGAAAATTTCATGTACAGGTAGAATGTCTACTTCACCCGGCGGCAAGAATCATTCCTAATATATATATATATTTTTTTTTTGGCCTGACGGGAATTCAATGAAGTGGAAACTAATTTATTTCTCTCTCTGTCTTTCCGCTTTATAATTTTTTTCGTGAATTGTGTAGAAATATCGTTCCGTTACCGCGTTGGACAAATTCCGTTTTATACTAAACAAATACACTTAAAATTACTACTATTTCGCAGAGACCAATACATTTGTTCACATTGGACAGATTTCCGCATTATTCACGTTCCGAATTAAAGAAGTTTTACTGTATTAGAAAAATAATACGGAGTCATTGTTAATGATCAAATTTATTGTAGTAATGAAATTCTAACCTGGAATTTGCCTTGACAACTGACAAAAAACAAGAGAACATTCAGATTGATCTGATCCTGAAGAAACCGTCCAAGCCAGCTCATTCGGTGATTTTATTTCAATAATATGGAAAACTACTTATGATTAAATGTATCGTCATAATAAAATCTGAACCAATCACGTCTATTGACGATTAAGGAAAATAACAAATGAACCTATCCAGGTTGGTAGGCGTTGAATTTGAATCCAGTTTCCACTAAACACGGGTCTGTGCCAACTCGTTTTAAATATTCGGAACTTAAATTTTTAATATTTAGATATATTGATTCTTAAATTTTGGATACCAAAGAATGGTCACAAAAGTGTGTGACCTACTGACGGTTCAGCCAAGTAAGAGTTTCAGAACATTCATACATTTCCTCTATCTATTCCCTAGATAAGCTACGAATGTAATTGCGATAAGTGATTTTCTATTGCTATAATTGAGACCTGTCAGCTAAGAGAAGGAACCCCAATATAAAATCATTGCTTCGTGTGAATTGTTGAGTTGTTGGTCATGGATTGGCGACCCTATAATGGTGAAATAATAATCTACCAAAAAATCTAAAGGAAGAGTCGGACATAATTTGTTGGAAAAGTAAATCTGAAAAAAAAATTAAGAAATTAATAACTTACGTATTTTTACATGGAATATCTTGACTTCATGCAAGACTGGAGCATTACAAATCTTAACTGATCATTTAAAGTCTTCTTATTTTGTAAGATGAATTAAAACATTGAGTTTGCAATTATCATGACTTCTGCAAAGAATAACCGAACTGGAGAACACAAAGTAAATGAGTGAAAATTAAGGTAAAATGAGTGTAGTCAATTAAGATTTGTTATAGATGGATGGAATTCTGAAGGACTTGAAGTTAGAAATTATGTCATGCATAAAGAAGCCTCGAAAATGTTCTAAAGGAAGCCGAGTTCAAATTGGACTTTTGTACTCCTACCGTTGACGATTTTTTTAAATTTTGTGAATATAGAGTAATATAATGTACGATTAAAACTATAAAATAGTTACCTTGTAGGTCCGTCTACCCCATTTTAAAACTCTGTAGCCTTTCGGGACTAGTCCCATCATCAGCAGAATGCATTAGGTCCGAACTTGTTGACCCTTGTTGAAGCACTGACTTGGTGGTGAAATTTTGTATAGTGGATTGTGTGTTCTCATTAAGATTCAGGTTGTTGTCGATTTTTCTTAGGATTGCGATTTCCTCCAATATATTTAATATTTATCCTCGTTTCAATGTTTTCTCTAAATTGAGGAGACAGACCTACTTGGTAACTATTTTATAAAGAGTTTTAAAAGAACTTAAGTTGAGGAGACGGACCTACAATGTAACTATTTTATATTTTTAACCGTACATTATATTACTGTGAATTTACACCTCAACAGAAACTTATTATGAATTTTACTAGCATCGATTTTGTGAATATGCATTTTATTTTTTCAGAAATTGAAATTATTTTATCTGAAATTTGGAACAGTTTTCTTTAGAAAAAATCTAAATCGAATTAAATTCCTGTTAAAAAAATAAAATACAGTCACTTCTGGTGACAGAGGATTAATTAATACTAGCGTTGATAGTATAAATCGAATATCCAAAGTAAAAGAATAGCATTAAGATGACCTCGCTCTGTTGTGAAAGTGGCTTCAGTTTAAAAAGAGTATAGGGTTAGTCCAGGAAGCTAGTCGCATATAGCCAACAGCAATAGTGAAAGTCTACAGGGAATTCAAAGTAATTGGAAAGTTTTAAAATGGTTTAATTGCGTAATACAGATAGCAATCCCGCACAGTCACTATAACATGCACTGAGGGGTAGCCTATAAAATGGTGGGTCGTCATCTGCCCGAGGTATGAGGGGATCTGTGTACTCAAACCTATCCCACCCCTCTCCGCTTTTAGTAAATGAGAAAGGATGGGCATAGCACTTTGGAAATTCCGGCACAGCCTGTTTTATGTTTGTATTTTGAAAGTTTCCTTTTTATTGATATGTGCTTGTCACGCAAAAGAGAGGGGAGAAGAGGGAAATCAAATTCTACAATCACCTTGCGGGGGTCATCAGGATATTGCAGATAACTGTCCTCTACTTAAGTATCCCGGGATATTGCGCCTGATCCTCCGGGTTATGTCCAATCGTTAAAATAAACTGTCTGTAGGTTTAATTCTGATATGGATGTTAACTAAAAAAAATATATGGCAAGTTATAAGGGCCAAATACAAAAAATAAATTTAACCTGTGCATTTCACTTCGTTCCTTTAAAAATATTATTTTCTTTTCTTCTTCTTCTTTCTTCTTCTTCTTCTTCTTCTTCTACGCATAAAAGCTGGCAGGTTGTTGCGTGTTCATTCACTACATTCCCGGGGTATGGTGACGTCCTTCCATCGTAGTTGTGGTCTTCCTGATGGCCTTTTCTGCTGAGGTGTCCAGTCACGTACTTTCTTCACTTATCTACTTTTCTCCATTTTATCTATGTGTTCGTTCCAATTTAATCTTCTATCATTTATCCAAAGATTTATTTCAATTCCACAAAATCGAAGTTTGTTAATAATTTTTATTAGTCATTTTGTATACTGTACGGTATTGCAATAGACATCGTCAATACATACACACATACTATATGAACTGAAATACAATATATTTAGTACTTATAGTGGAATTTGACATTTTGTTTTCGAAAAAACATATATACATATACAATAACAGTACGCACGAGCCTGTTTGCGCATTCGTGCCCATTTCTGTTCTACGATTAAAGGATTCTATATAGGGAAAATTAATAACTTAACATACCTCCTCCCAAATTAACCATAGCACTGAGCAATAAAAAATAAACTTTTTTTTTGTCTCAGAAAGAACAATATGTGATTCTGATAATATTTCTCCTGAATTCAAATGTGGTATTGGTTTTCTCCATCACGCAAGATTTCCGAGAGAGAGGCATTTATAATTTCAAACACTTTAATATTTTCTCTCATTCATAACTACACATTATTCGAACATTCCGACTCACCTAGAAAGTAAGAAATGACGATTTTCTGCTATAATTCGCCTATGAGCATTCCTCTTGATGGTCCAACAATAATCGGCCAGAATATTAGGATTCCATTTGCCTTGATATCTCTTTTCCATAGCTCAAATCTCCTGAGTTAGCTCATTTCGTTTTATTTTACAATGAACAAATGGACGAAAACGTCTATTAAAAATATAATAATTTAAATCCATTAATTGAAATTGAAATAAAAAACTGTGGGTGATGGACAAATTCCGAATACATATTTGAAAACACGATAAAAAAACTGCATTAAGTTCAACTACTGGTACTCATGAGACAAAAATCATGTTGACCAGTGTTATTATACTACTATTTTCCTCTCCTATATATTAGCATTTTGTTAAATTAAAACCGCCACATATAGAATAGTAAGATAAGCGAAACGACTAACAAACAGTTAAACATGTAGGCCTATCACTTATTTCAGAAGTTTCTTTAATGTTGTACCTTGTGTATCAGGGTTGCGCATGGAACGAAGTATTCACACAGAGAGGTCTTCTGAGTATTAAATGCATTTTTATTTAGTTAAACTGTCCTAAACTTGTAATTGGTCGCATAAGTACTACACTTATCGACGATGCAGTTATATATAACCAAAACATGCGTCTAAGAGTACGTATTAAAACAAAAACGATTACAATTTATGCATATTATTAAATGACTGGACATGTATTCACGTACAGTAGAATAATGCGTCTGAAATATACGTACAGTGCATAACAGGGAACGTTAGTGAGTGTCATGGTTTAGAACACACGAAGGCGGGCAATTTTGAAGCTGTTTCTCTCAGGAAACCCCCACATTAAGATTTTCTTGCACCCTTTACATACCATACATTACCAATGGGGTGATATCTGCTATTTAAAGGGTCCAAAAATCCATTAAAATGTTTTTTTTTCTTTTCGTGAAAAGAAGCGTCAACAAAGCCCGCCTTCATATGTATTTAATCGTGGCATTCACTAAGGTCTGACCTTCACTAAGAGTGTGAACAGTAGTTTGCCTGTGACTGTTGTGCTCTATAAGTTAATAAATAATAGTTTAAAAAAACTAAAACAACACGCTTTATTAGAAAACCGAACAAAAAATGAAAAATAATTTTAATTTCCAAAGCTTGGGATAAAATTAAAGTGGTCAACAAGAAAATCATCTCCAACAAAGAATAAAACTAGAGTTATCTACAAAAATAATAATTTTACCATCAAAAGTGTGGGGTGCTCTTTATCAATTAATATATTAGATAAACAGATATTGGTAAAAGTAAAGCCTCTAAGAAGAAAACGTAAAAACCATAAAAAGCACCCCACGCTTTTGATGGCAATTTTCTTCTTTTTTTTGTAGATAACTCTAGTTTAATTCTAGATGTGTTGGAGATGATTTTTTTGTTGACCATTTTAATTTTATCCCAAGCGTGCTGGAAATTAAAAATATCTTTCATTTTTTAGTTCAGTTTTCTAATAAAGCGTGTTGTTTTAGTTTTTTAAACTATTTTTATTTTTAGTTTAATTGATTGTCATAAACCGGAATCCCATGAAAATTTAATTGCTTACGATATTTTTAGTGTCTAGGCACGAATATAATTATTTATATATTTTTTAAGTTATTATTATCTAACATTATTACAATATTTTTGAATATTTTAATATACATAAATAAGTAGTTACAGCCTAATCGTATCCTTCTCATATTTTTTGGATAAATTACAATGTGGTAAGTTTACAAAATTGTCATTAATATTTTACAGAATAGGATAAAAAAGTAAATATCTTTAAATTAGATACTATTGTAGTATGAGCTAAAAGTACTACTCTTCTAAAAAAATCCTCAGGGCCAGATTTGAACCAGCGACCTATGGATTATTGAAATTATATACCACTACAGTCCACCGCTCTACCAACTGAGCTACGAGAAGATATAATATTAATTTCTTACAACGATGGACTAAAAAGCCGGTAAGTCTGCAACTTATTGTATATTATATATTATTTATGAATTTATTGTATTGTCATTGTCCCTTTACAAGTAAACAAAGTTTCAAGTCGATCCAATGTTTTTAAGTGGGTGAACATCGTGTTGAAAGATTCCGTTAGATAGATACAGATCAAGCTAATATAAAACGTGTAAAATGGGACGGAAGAAGACTACAGTGGAAGAAGGGAAAAGTATTCTGAATTTACTTCAGAAAGGAAAAACTCTCAGTGAAATCGGACAGACTTACGAGAAGCATATTTACTATGTGCAGCATTAGTAACGCATAAATGTACAAAAAAAATCTGCATAAGTAAATGCTGGTCGAAATGAGGTAACAGCAGAGGCAAATAATAAATACTGTCAAGATGAATCCCAAAATTAGTTCTTCTGTAAATGATGGAAAGGGAGTTCGTCCAAAAAAAAAATATCAGAAGGATACTCCGTAAAGCTGGATATCGGGCCCTTTCGCAGAAAGAAGACATATATCAACAAATCAAACAGAAAAAAATTGAGTTAGCTAATGGGTATTTGAAAAAAAGTTATGTTTGGAATAAGATAATTTTTCTGACGAAAGTAGATTTCGCTATTCAAGAATGGAGGAAGAATTCTGGCCTGAGCTAAAAACAGAACTCGAACTAAAAAATTCTGCAATGCACTCTGAAACATGGTAGCGGTGATGGTGATGTTATGGTCTAGGGGTGTATGGTGGCCTCAAGTGTGGAGGAACTAGTATTTATTAATGAAACCGTGGACAAATGTTTATATGAACATTCTGAAACTGAACTTAAAAAAAAAAGTTCTGGAAAATTGAATCTGCAACATGTATTTTATTTCCAGCAAAATAACGACCAAAACACTGCGTATCATGTTCGACAGTTGATTTATATAATACTCCCCACACTCTCCAAAGTCCGTTACAATATCAATATCTTAACCTCATAAAACATATATGGGACGAGGTGATTAGGAGAGTCAGAAAACATTATGTAACCAACAAATCCGATCTCAATAACGTCTTATGGAAGAATGGAATGGATTTGAATTGAGGCACATGTGACTAGGTAATTAATCCAATCAATGCAAAATAGACTTGATTGTGTTATTCCTAGATAGGAACGACATACAAGATATTGAAAAGTGTTTTGTTTTAATTTTTACTGACGGATGAATAGTTTTGTTAGCGTGTTTATTTATGCCCTTGTGTTTATTAATGAAATTTCGTATTTCATTTCTTTTTACTGAAGTACGTTATTTACATCTACACTTTTTTATGCACACATATCCTATGAATTGTTAATTATAATGTTATATTTGTTAAAATGTGTCATGTGCAATGTTTCAAACGTAGGAGTAAAATACATTTCAATAGTTTCGCCATATGAAATATCTATGTCCATGAGTGTTTAAAGTTATATATATACATCCCACATACACACCTACACTTGTACATGAAAAAAAAACTCGACCTACAGTGTGAAGGGACATGCCGTGGTAGGAGGTTAATAATAATAATAATAATAATAATAATAATAATAATAATAACAATAATAATAATAATAATAATAAGAGAAAGTTGGTCTGCAAGTTTCTTTTGAAAAAACGGAATATATTTAATTCAATATACAAGCACCAAAATACCTGGAAACCAAATATGCAAAAATTAAACGAGTTTCACAATTTAAATATCTTGGTGAAATAATTCAGGAAAATGAAATTGAAACTAAAGCCAATAAAAGTAGATGCCGAAAAATGGAAACAGCATTTCGACTTACTCACAACACTTATAATAAAAAATGCATATCTTTACATACAAAATTATGACACTATAACACTGTAATTAAACCAGAATGCCTCTATGGAGCAGAAACATTAATTTTGAACAGAAAAAAAAGATATCGAAAATATAGTGAAAAAAGAATGCAAAATTATAAGAAAAGTTTTAGGTCCACCGACTCATATGTGAAGCATTTAGACTCAGAAGTAAAAAGGAAATAAAAATATATACAGACATTCATTGTGATATTAGAAAACGTAGGTTAAATTTTATGGCCATATTAAACGAATTAACTCAAATAGGCTTACAAAACAGATAATGGAATTCTACGAAAACAGAAGTAAAGCTCCAGTGGATACTATGAAATGGATTGATGAAGTCAAAAAGGACTTAAAATTGGCAGGAATTACTAAAGAAGATATCCCAAACAGAGATATATTTAGAATTAAGGTGAATAAGTGGCAAGTTGACCAAGAGGACAAACCGAAGAAAAAAACTGGAACAACTTGGACAGATGATAGAAAACAAGCTCATAGCAAAAGAATGAAAGAAATTTGGGCTCAAAGGAAACGCCTCTAAGTACTTTGCGTAGTCCTACATGAGCTCATCCGCAATCAAAAATAATAATAATAATAATAATAATAATAATAATAATAATAATAATAATAATAATAATAATGTCGTTATTGACCCTCCTAATAGGCGCTTTCTCTCTGGTTTTCCTAAGAGTTTCCATGCCCCTCTTTCATTTCCCTCTCGTGCGACAAATCCTAACCATCGCAGTCTACGAAACGTAACTTTTCCTATTATATCTGGTTTCTCAAAAATATCATGTAGCTCACTGTTAAATAGTATTCTCCATTCACCTGCCTCTTCAACTCTCTTTGGTCCAGAAATTGTCCTAAAGACTTTGTTCTCAAATAGCCTACTAGTAATATTTTCTCCTCCTTTATAATAAGAGTCCATGTTTCGCATCTATATAACTGGGAGAATAATAGTTTTACATATTTTCAGATTAATGTTTTTTTAAAGGAGTTGGAAAGACAAAAGTCTCTATAATACATAATATCATGTATTTCCATAATTCAGCCTATGTTAATTTCTTTATGCACCTCATTCTTGTCTCTACTTTTTTTTTGTAGGAATTTGAATTCGTCCACTTCTTCAAACTTTCTTTCATTTATCATTAAATGTCCATTTCCATTACATAATATACTTCTTTGTGTGACCATATATTTTTTTATTGATATTTACTTCCAGCCCAATTTTTTTGATCCAATTGAGGGTCTTTCCACTTTTCAGCGGTTGCCCTTTTACCAGCCGGCTTCTGGCCCTTCACATCCACATGTGTCAATCACAGAGGTAGATGATCAACAGCCAGTGTAGGGGTGACATGTGGTTAGCATGTCGAGTCCCCCAGCCGTTATAGCTGGTTCCTCAACCTGGAGCCGCTACTTATTGTAGCTACCCAATTGCCTCACGATGCTGGGTGGGCACCGGTCCCATACTGGCCGAAATACCATGAGAAAATTTCTTCCCCCATGGAGACTCGAACCAGCGCAAGTCCCGTAGCTCTGCGCCAAGGCTTCCTACCTTAACCGCTCGGCTACGGCGCGGGACTCAATTTTTTTGAATTACTCAAAAAAGAGTGCGAATGTTGGCTCTTAGCATCTCCTCGCTATCACCCAATAACATTACATCATCATCATCATAGACTACCGTAACAGCTTATCAAGGCTTGATGCATCCTCTAAAGGTTTGATGGCATGCTCTAGTAGAAAATTGAATAGTAGAGGAGATAGTGCATCCCCTTTTTCAACCCATTGTGAATTTGAAAAATATCTGAAAACTTTTCTACAAGCACCCCACACATTGTGTCATTTAGATACATTCCAAGAAATCTAAATTTTTAGGAATTCCGAACTCCTGAAGAATACTTTATAACTTTTCTCTCTTAATGGAATCGTATGTCTTTTTTTTAAAATCCTCATATAGTTCATATACAGCGCCATTATATTCCCATCTCTTTTCTGAAATATGTAATACTAAAAATCGGATCTATTATAGACATATTTCTTCTAAATCCACATTGATGATTGTCTATTTCGTCATTATTATAGGGAGCAAATATGGTTACTAATGTATTTGTTAGAATTTTGTTCAATGTTGAAATTAATGAGATGCCCTTGTAGATAATGCAATCAGTTTTATTTCCTTTCTTAGAGCTTTATGTTGTAATCGATTCTTACATTCAATTGGATGAGCCTCTTTTCCCCAAATCATACTAAGTAATCGACGTATCTGGCCCAACATGTTTTCTCCCCTGATCTTATCAGTTGTGCTGGGATACCATCTGAACTTGATTTTTCTATCGCCATTTCAACATCTAATGCACATATTTCTGCTGTCTGTAAATCATCCTGTTCAATATCCTGTTTTGAATGTGCATTTAATAGCTGGTTAAAATAATTTTTCCATCTATTTAATCCTACTCTGGAATCTGCATGTATATCCCTATTTCATTAATATTTATGTTTGTTCTAGCCTGATATAATGATGTTCCTATTTTTTTAAATTCATTTCAAGATCATTCATATTCTCTTTCAAATATTCCCTCGTTTTACTCTTTAATAACCTTGTGGTTTCCTGTCTGATGTTACCACATCGAGCTTTTTTTATTTAACAATTTTCAGAATCTTCTTTAATGTTTGTTCCTCTAATAAACAATAACCATCCTCTGATTTTCACCCTGACCAGACTACAGTACGAATTTCAGTCTGTCCCTCTCCTAAAGTCGATGATGCTACTGTACCAGCGTTTATCCATTAACAAATTATGTATTTGGTTGCGAGTTTCATCATCTGGAGATGTCTAGGGGTATTTATGATTATCCTTATCATGGAATGTTGTGCTCTTAACAATCAAATTCTGGGATTAGGCAAAGGTGACTAATCTAAGCCTGTTATACTACGTTCATGAATACTGAATTTGCCAATTGTTGACCTGCACGTATCTTCCCGCACGACTTTTACATTAATAGTAAATTACGATGCGAGATTGGGAAGCGAGGAAAATGTTTAAAAACCTTGCTATCGCTCGGTTTTTTAATTTCCGAGATTCTGTAAAACATTTCACAAACGTGCGTTGTACATTATTTTTTGCGCTATGGTGTTTTCAAAATAATAAATAACAGTAAAATAATAACATCTTTAATGGAAATATTTTCGTTCAATATAAACAACTGACTAACGTTAACAGTGTGGACAATGTTTATTAGTTGAAACTACCAGGAGGCCACGAGACCAATTAGCGATAAAATGGCGGCAAGTACATATTTATTGTTTTATATTGCTTCAAATAAAATTCAATTCATTTAAAATGCAGTGACTTATTTCGTATAATGTATATTAACTCTACCTTTTGGGCATTTTTATATGTAAATTGTATGTAGTAAGTTATACATAGAGGACAGTGGATTTACTTATAGTTATTTAGGTTGGAAACCCCTAAATATAGTCAGTTCAACTTTCAATCATGGTCGCCATTGCTGTAAGTACGACAAAACGCACTATCGCGCAAAAAAATATCTTCATACAATTTTCATGTGATATCGTGGAATACTATCAAATACGAATTTCAATTCTTCATAGATCTCATCCATGATTTTGTCGTTCTTATCTTCTGTTGGATTTGTTCATTTACTATTATAAAATAATGTCGTTTACCCTTTAGTATTATGTACATTATCCTATCGCTGACAAACTTAACATCTCTGATAGAGTAGAGGATCTACCTTCGACTAAAAAAAGGTCCATTCCGAATTCAAATCCCGATGCACCCCCATAGAATAATGTAAAGCTTCGTGATCCCTGGCTGCCTTCTCCTGGACTTCTAACTTCCTGTAAATCGATTATATTCAAGAATGATTTATCTAATTCCCGCATTAACATTTCCAATGTTCACTATTATATATAGTCCAGTCATTGTATGTTCCTAGGAACATGCCGCTGTGTTTGAGCCTTTGCTGTGAATTCCCTGAAGTAGTCCCCGTCCAGAGAACCGAACTTGGGACAATTTTACCTCCGGAAAATGTTACCATGTCTCGTTTCTTGACGGTTGTATTTTTTACGGTGGAAATATTGTCACTCTTTTGAGCAAGGTACTTTTTCGTCTGGCTTATCGCTTTCGACCTGTAATCCTTTCGGCAGCAATGCTACCGCCGGCAATAGCTCTCAATAACATTTAAACACTCAAGCCACTCCATCACGACATGGTAAAAGTACCATGTAAGAAAAAGTACAGAAATACAGTATTAATTACAGATAAGGATAAAATTACAGTTTAAAAAAGTTACTTAATGTAGTTTTAAATATATGAAAGATTATGTATAAGTTACCATTATAATTCAATAAAGAAAACAATGTGAATTGCTTTATACCAAAGTTTTATTTTCGTTGTCCCGCGCCGTAGCCGAGTGGTTAAGGTAGGAAGCCTTGGCGCAGAGCTACGGGACTTGCACTAGTTCGAGTTTCCATGGGGGAAGAAATTTTCTCATGGTATTTCGGCCAGTATGGGACCGGTTCCCACCCAGCATTTGGGTAGCTACAATGAGTAGCGGCTCCAGGTTGAGAAAACCAGCTATAACGGCTGGGGGACTCGACATGCTGACCACATGTCATCCCCCTACAGTGGCTGGATGATCATCTTCCTCTGTGATTGACACATGTGGATGTGAGGCCAGCAGCCGGATAATAGGCTAAGGGCCTTCTAGGCCTGTCGCGCCAGGAGTTCTAGTTGTTGTTTATTTTCGTTAGCCTAACCTGAGCCTTATTAAGTAAATATTTGTCTATGTCTTAATCTCGCAATGTATTGATTTATTTTTAATAAATATTACAGTATTTAATATATTTAATATATAAGCCTATCTGAAGCTTACAATTATAGACAATTTATTAAATTTAGCTTTTTTTCATAAACGATTTAACATCTAAGATTATACTTTTACTAATTATGTTTGAACATGGTTGAGGTTAAAATTATTTCAATTTAAAAATTGTTTTTGTACCATATAAATCAGTCATCCTCAACTATAATAACTTCTGTTATGAACTTCGTCACACTATTAAAATTCAAGGCCTATCAAAGACATGCTTCATCCTCAGGATTTATACAGAGGGCTTTGGTTGTCGGGTGTGTTCTCATTTAGCATATTTTTATTTTCTGCTTTCTAATAATTTGCCTATTGTGGTTTATTGACATTGTTTTTATCTACTTTCGTTAAATTAATGGCCGGTTTCTGAAATTTGTTCATCAAAACTTTATTTTACTTCTCTTTTAATAAAGTCTGAGAATGAACATTTCTGTATGAAATGTACAAATAATTTCAGTATCATTACGAATTCCTGAGGATGAAGCACGTCTTTGAAAGGCCTCGAATTTTAATAGTGTGACGAAGTTTATAACATAAGTTATTGTAGTTGAGGATGGTTGTTTTATAAGATAGAAAAAAATAAGTAAATTGTAATCTAAAATGATATGGCTTATAGTTCTTAAGTTGTATTCAGAATACTATATAATTCTGTTATTGGGTTTTTCGTGTGTTTCTGTAAAATTACATGCACGTAATTTTAATAATACTACAAATGAAGAATGTGAATAAATATTTCCTGGTAATAAAATTAAAAATTTCTTGACTACTGATGAAAATTAGTAAAATCCCAGAATAAGATGGATTGGCTTGAAGATATCCCGACCAAACTCATTCCAAATTATTATTATTATTATTATTATTATTATTATTATTATTATTATTATTATTATTATTATTATTATTATTATTATTATTATTATTATCATTATTATAATATTATTATTATCTATCTTCGGGTTTTTACAGCTGCTGCCGTCTTCCCGTGCCAAACCTCCAAAGCCTACGATCTTGGGCATCTTCGATGCTTAGCGCTCTAGCTTGCATTACTGTCATGTTTTCCTTCCATGTTAACTTTGGTCTCCCTCTTTTCTTCTTCTGTTCGGATGCCATTCATATGGTTGCTTCGGCCATCGCTCATCTTCCATTCTTAAAACATGTCCTAACCACTTAATTCCTTCTCCTCAATTATTATATTTATGTTAATAATATGGTAAAATATAGTGAATCGCATATGCGTTTCATGATGGACGAAACGGAGCTTGGGGAAATTTCATCGGCATTTCTCCCGTTTTCCTCTGCTACAAATTTAATTCCATCATTTCGCCTTATTCTCTCATCCATTTCGATCTATTTCGTTGATCTGTCCTTGTGACGGAGCGTCAGGCGTTGGTCGGCCGGCAACTACATGACGATCACAGACCTCTAAAATATAGGGGTTATATCTCATCTCTCGACCCGACCCTGAGTTGAACACGAGTTGAGGATATTTACAATAGTATGTTAAACATATTGTGTTTACGTGTTACAAGGTTGTATTTGTATTTCCGATTGAGGGTCTTTCCACTTTTCAGCGGTTGCCCTTTTACCAGCCGGCTGCTGGCCCTTCACATCCACATGTGTCGATCACAAAGGTAGATGATCAACAGCCAGTGATGGGGTGACATGTGGTTAGCATGTCGAGTCCCCCAGCCGTTATAGCTGGTTCCTCAACCTGGAGCCGCTACTTATTGTAGCTACCCAATTGCCTCACGATGCTGGGTGGGCACCGGTCCCATACTGGCCGAAATACCATGAGAAAATTTCTTCTCCCATGGAGACTCGAACCAGCGCAAGTCCCGTAGCTCTGCGCCAAGGCTTCCTACCTTAACCGCTCGGATACGGCGCGGGACTGTATTTGTATTTTAAGTGAAATATTAGCAGTTTCATACGATGTAAGTGGTTTCCTAACAGTTAATTTTATATGATTAATCTGCATGGTATTAATGCACTATATTTTGTGTATGATTATACTGTATTAAATTAACATCTAGGGTCACATCGCGTGTAATTACAATAATTGCACTATGGAACGGCGAGTATGATGGAATGGATGCTGGTAATAATATTCCAACCCAGCATTTGCTTGACGACAAAAATAAATAAATAAAAACTGGAAGTCACTCGGTTGGTTAAGCCAATACGCTACAAGCTGGAAAGTTGCATGTTCAAGTCCCGGTGGATAAGTATTTTTAATATCACCTAAATCACTTAGCGAAACCATGGTCCTGGTGTCGGCTCAGCTTCTAATGCAAAATAGTACAATACCTACGTTGTAGGGTAAAAGCTGCCGTCTGGCGGGTCTGAGATCTCAATGGACATATCGTGCCGATTGTCTGGAAATGTGGAAGCCTTAACCAACTTCTACCTCAAGGGCATGTTCTAGGACCACTTTTTATTTAGTTATTATTGTATATTAATGCTAATACAAATTTGAACTATTTACTGAATACTAAATTTAGCAGGCCTGCAGAATAAATACATTGGAATTGTGAAAATAACATATGAAGTATAAATTTAAAAAATAGTTAATTAGTTTGACATTTAATTTTAAGTGAATAGTTATTTTCTCCCTTTATTATAAGAACCAACCTGTCAAAACTATTACGACTTAATAAGAATGAAATAATCAAATAAAGTTTAGAGAAAATTGCAACTAAAACTCGTTTATGTTCTGTGTAAATTCAAATCAAGATATATCTATATGACGCTAGGCTACCGATATCACGATCCTTGTCACGTGTGACTTTCCATCAACTTGTGATACGCATGTCGACGTTGTTCCATATTTAGTTCAACGTGATGGGACTAGGTGGCAGCAACAACATTATTTTACGCATACACACACCTTGTAAATTATATTTCATACCCATACCATTCTCTCTACAAGATCTTTTAACCCCTCCCCTCTCACACCTATAGGATTTGGATGAACGATCCGTGCTACCAGAAAATGGGATTTTGTATATGTCGAAGGGTGAGAGGAAGAAGCAAAGTTTCTAGTGCACACGATATTCACATAACCACGGACTCGAATCTAATTACCGATGAACGATGAATACTGATGACGCATGGGACAATACATGGCCTATGTAAACTGACGGGTATGAGAGAGAGGTTTCGTACCTCCTGAAGGGATGAGTATTGGTGTTAGATTCCAGTCACAACTTTGCCAAGTCAATATAAAAGCAATTTTCCACCCCTTTGGATCAGTATATCATGCTAGAAATTTGAATATATGGACATATAGTTTAATTTACACTACGAACGTGGGATATAGGTAGAAGAGAGGAACAAAAGAGGAAAGTTAAAATGAAATAATATAATGGAATTACTTCGCAAGTAATTTCAATGTTAGCAAGTGAACGAGAATATATAAGCAGCTGACCATTCGTGAATGGATTTTTTTTATCCCTTCCTCCCGACCTCATTCCATATTGTTATACTGCTATTTTATGTTTGGTACAGTTGGTTTTATATTGGATAAATCAGGAGGAGGTAATATACTTGTATTCAATATTATGAAATACTACATTTACGGAAATAAAAAGAATGGTTCTATCGAAACAGTGTGTTATAGCATGGCAAATGTAATTAAAACACAAATTATGTTAGAGGGAAAGGGTATGAGAATCCAGAGGTAATGCGATTTTGTACTTTTTCCTTATATATTCAAATCAGCATTTATATTCATGAATGCAGAAGAATAAGTTTTAATACGTAGAAAAAATAATTCAAAACTATGAAAAAAGACAATTTATATTCTAAATTAATCAGGGACATATGTGTCCCTTCCGGAGGATATGAGCCTATGCATATTTACAATGCTTGCCCTTTGGAAATTAATAAGTTCAATTTGTTTTAGAATGTTAATTAAAACTGGGATATTTGTTTGTTTTGTAGTTGTAACCTCATTCTAAAGCTAATTTTACTCGTGTATTAATACTTCAGAATTTATTAAAAATTCATATTTCAAACCCGAGGATTCATCATTCTGAAACTCTGATTCGACTATTTTCGTCTTCTTCTTCCTTTCCAGGATTAGGTCAATGCGACCTGTTCCGGTCTCAAGTTCATCGTTTCCTTGGCCGTCCCAAAGATCTTTTTCCATGTGATTTGTAGGCGTTAAACTTTTTGGGTAATCTTGTATTGCTCATTCTGTCTAAATGTTCTTTCCATTGGTATTTTTGCTCGTCTAGTTTATCGAGTATTGAAAATATCTCCAGTTCATTTCTTATTGATGCATTGTGTAATCTATCCATGCGTGTACATCCATTTACGGATCTCAAAAATTTTATTTCAG
Source organism: Diploptera punctata (assembly GCA_030220185.1). Classification (NCBI taxonomy): domain Eukaryota; kingdom Metazoa; phylum Arthropoda; class Insecta; order Blattodea; family Blaberidae; genus Diploptera; species Diploptera punctata. Next base: position 2,353,694 of record JASPKZ010009818.1, on the reverse strand, counting down.
TGGCTTGAATGTGTGAGATATATTTTTTGTAAGTACCCAAGATTCAGATCCATATAAAAGAACAGGAACAGCCATAATTTTATAAAACCTGAGCTGAGTTTCTCTTCCAGTCTTTCGGAGTGTTCTTATGGTGCCACACATGATTTGACTATTTTCTCTCCAAGGAATTTGATAAGGTATAAGCAAACATAGTCCACCGGGGGTCTCGAGGTAGCGTGCTGCCTTGTCACGCAGCGGGCCCGGGTTCGATTCCCGGTCGGGACAGCCTCCTGAGTGAGGTTTTTTCGGTTTTTTTCTCACCTGTAAAACAAATGTCAGGATGCTTAGGGCCCAACGGTCCCCGAAAATCATCCGGCCGTCATAATCATCCTTATCATTATCATCATCCCCCTCCTTCACCGGTGTGGAAAGCAATGGGAAGCTACCACACCTGTAATTCCCTAGTAAAACTGCAAAGCGTAGCATGGGGATGCTATGATTGCAGTATAAGACCTGCCCTCGGGCAGAATTACTATGGATGGATAAGCAAACGTAAAGTAATTAATCATTTCTTTCCAAATGTATTATATTTTCGTACTTTTTCCTTACAATTCCTTCTCTTAACTTTTAATTATATTACATATACCTGTAGTTAATTGATGAGTAATTTGCGAAGTCATTATAGTTTTAAAAATAATAAAAAAACAAAAACACAATTAATAAATCCAGATTAAATTTTTCTTCTAGAATAATACATAAATAAAGCTTGTTCTATTTGTATTGCTTATTTTAAAGTTGTGCACTTTTTTAGTTTTAAAATATTTCTTTAAAGACTTGTACCATATATGATGGATCCATCCATCCATAGTAATTCTGCCAGAAGGCAGGTCCTTCACTGCAGTAATAGCATTTTCATGCTATGCTTGCAGCTTTACTAGGGAATTGTAGGTGTGGTAGCTTCCCGTTGCTTTCCACACCGGTGAAGGATGATGATGATGATGATGATGGTCATATGATTTTGGGGACCGTTTGGACCTTAAAGTTTTCCTAACATTTGTCTTACAGGCTAGGAAAACCCCGATAAAAACCTCACCCAGAAAACTACCCCGACCGGGGATCGAATCCGGGCCCTCTGCGTGACAAGGCAGCACGGAGACCACAGCGGTGGACTATAAGATGGATAAAAAGTCATCATTTAACAATATGAATAATTCTAATTAATTTTTATAAACAATGTTAATTTTTGAACGCTTCGAACATTCTTTAAAATTAAGAATAAGAATAAATGCTATTCACAAATAAATGTTGTACATAGTATTATTACTCGATTGAGCAATTACTCGTGCTCGGTGCAGTTCAGTTACAGAAATAATACAAATAAGAATATACAGGTTACATTGCAAACTTTTTGTTAAAGGGACAGGGGAAAACGAAATATTAATTTAGGAGCCAGTCTCAAGATATAAAATGAATTCTGACACACAAAAAATTGTAAAAAAATAATACAAGGAAAAATAAAATAAAACAATATAGAGTAGATTAATAGCAGGCTGAGGAAAGTAATTAAATACATTATGAAACAATATAAAACAAAACATTTAGAATAAAATTTCAAAATATAAAATGCACTCTGACACACGATTAATGCAAAACAGACTGTTATAATGAAAACATCATATAACAGAAAGTAACTGAGATAAATAATTAGATGCATGTAGAAATAATAAAATAAACCGAAAAAGGTTATTACTTATTATTTTTAAAGATTTAAATAATTAATGTAATTAATTAATTTCTTAAATCTGTGTTTAGTTTGCTTAGCACAGGATTGGATCTAATTAATTAATTTTATAAAATGGGTATTAGATATCTACTGTGTTTAGATCCAGCAGTTGTGTAAAATTTAAGTACATGTAGCAAAAAATAATATTTTGTCTAGTGCTGTAAAAACTAAGCTTATTCTCTTTAAATTCGTTGTTATCTTTATGGAAAAAATTATTATTTTTTATAATACCCGGTGTCCTGAACAAAAAAAGTATCAATACGTTTTTTGCGCAATAGTGTGTTTTGTCGTACTTACCAGCAATGGCGACTATTACTAAAAATTCAACTCCCTACATTTCGGGGTTGCCAACCAAAGAAACTATACTGTAATATTATTGTTACACCCACGTGCGGGAAGTAAAACCACTACCCTCTATGTATACGATGTACAATGTATATACAGAAAATATCCAAAAGGTAGTGTTAATATACATTATACGAAACAAATCACTGCGTTTTAATTGAACTTAACTTTATTTGAAACAAAATAAAACAAATACGTTCTTGCCGCCATTTTATCACTAATTGGTCTCGTGACCTCCTGGTAGTTTAAACTAATAAACATTGCCTACACTGTTAACGTTAGTCAACTGTTTATAATGAACGCAAATATTTCCAACAAATATGTTATTATTTTACTATGATTTATTATTTGGAAAATACCATCGCGCAAAAAATAATATATAACGCAAGTTTGTGAAGTGTTTTACAGAATCTCGGAAATTAAAAACCTCGCTATGCTGAGTTTTTAAACATTTTTCCTAGATTCTGTAAAAACCACTTTCCAACCTCGCATCGTAATATACTGTTAATGATTCACCAAATATTTGATGTATTATATGCTGTTTGCAATATATTCGAGTAATTTCCATATGTCATATCTTCGCCATCGTGTCAACAGCAAACTCGTATCGTGCTGGCATGTCATTTGTGTGAATTAGTGCACGATCTCAATGTTATATGTACGAAAATATAACTCCATATGAACCAAATCATTATAAGTTGATTTTGGAGAATCTGCTGGTACTAGGACCAGGCTTGGCTGGCCTGACCTGTAAAGTCTCCTCAACTGTGCTGAATTGCTGCTGCTCTGACAATTCCTTCCCGTGCTGTAGTTTTACTGTAAAAGAGCGACCCTTAAGAATTTTTGTCCCAAGGTGTTATATTGTGGCTCCCTGGTGTATGCAATGTCATTGTCATAAGTAATGCCACGAGTGATTTCCAAATTATCGACAAATTCACGACTTACGAAGTGAGGAGTGAATTTATCTAGAGAATTTGGAAATCAAGAGTGGCATTTGTTAGGACTATGTAACGAATAAAATTAAGCTGTATACTCACAAATCATTATTTAACTATAGTTATTTTAAAATATTAATATACTTAGTGTAAACGGCGATGTTTGAAAACAAATGAGAAACGATAGGTACGCTTCATCAGCTTATTTTGTTTATCACTGCAACCAGATCATACTATTTATTGCCAAAGGAACGCAATATTGTAAGAATGCTCTCTAGTGGATAAAAAATGAAACACGTCAAACTGTATAATAATTCATTTCTGATGTCGTATGATGTAAATATGACAATTATATTTTTCTGGATTATTAGCTGGGAAAAATACATTTAAGAAAGTGCAAACAGTGGTTTCAATTTTTTTTGTGGTATAATAAATTGCTACAAATGTTTTTATATTAACTCCTGCAAGCGCTGTGTGTTGACATCTGTGCACTATATATACAATCTGGTAGCCGTATTTCTTATAGGCTCAGTCACTGCAAAATAATGGTCAGATCTGTTCTGAATAATAAAAAGGATGATCTTTCTTTAATATGGTAAATATAACACTGATAAATATTTCGTGAAACACGACTCTGATTGGTTGTAAAACAGAAATCATTGAAACGTGATTGGTCATTGACTCCCATTTGGGGCATGAGTTAAATAGTCACTGGGTACCTCCAAGTCGCAAATCAGTAACAGGACTGGACTTTTTGTTGCATTGTGAAACGCCATTTTTATTAACTTTTAGACCTGTATTAATTAATCTATACTATTAAAATCCATGGTAAGTTTCCGTTGAGGTGTTAATTCACAGTAATATAATAATATAATAATAATAATAATAATAATAATAATAATAATAATAGCTTTATTTTACCTGGCAGAGTTAAGGCCTTAAGGCCTTGTCTACCACTCAACCAGGTTTAAAAAAATACAAAAGAAAAGTCTTAAATCTAAATTACAATATATATATATATATATATAAACGATTACAAGTTATGAATACAATACAATTAATATTTATAATGTATTTTGATTTACTCTAAATTTAACGAATTAAATATATAATATGTACAAGATATATAAAAAAACGAGGAAAAGGTTAATGACATAGTATAAAATTAAATAAATAGAGAAAAATTAATTATTAGACAACAGGTAACTGTATAAGCGTGACTTAAAGGTGCCAAGTGTGCGGCAACCCCTGATATCTTGAGGAAGGAGATTCCAGGAGCGGGCAGAGGCTACTGTGAAGGAAGTAGAATAGGAGGAAGTGCTATGAAAAGGAATTGTTAGCAGACTGCTATCTTGTGACCTAGTGTCAATATTGTGGTAGGAGGATAACTTCTCAAATCTGGACGCCAGGTAAGTAGGCATGTAGGATTTCAGAAGCTTGAAAAGTAGTGAAAGAGAGTGCAATTTACGTCTGTCAGTAAGACGGAGCCAAGAGATGTTATTAAAGTGTTCGGAAGTATGGTCGTAACGGCGGATATTGAAAATGAATCGAACGCAAGCATTATGAACACGCTGCAGTCTCTGCGACAAGTCATAGTTTAGATCATTATATATAATGTCACAATAATCGAAGTGTGGTAACACAAGATTCTGCACTAGGATTTGTTTTAACGAAACTGGGAGAAAATTCTTTAAACGTCTAAGATAATGTAAGATGGAGAAAGTCTTTTTACAAAAACTATAAAATAGTCACCATACCTACTTCACACAATCCTCTATACAAACTATTCACAACCAAATAAGTGCTTCAACAAGGGTCAACAAGTACGGACCTAATGCATTCTGCTGATGATGGGACTAGTCCCGAAAGGCCTACAGAGTTTTAAAACAACTTAAGTTGAGGAGACTGGCCTACAAGCTGACTGTACAGTTTTTAATCATACATTATATTACTATATTAATAACAATGACTAACCAGTGACGCTGATAAACCTTAAAAGTTCCTCTAATATTTGTTGTTAATTTAGTTTTAGTAAATGCAGCATTAAGTGAATTATTAATTTCTTTACGGTAAAAGTAAAAAAATATAAAATCCGTACCTGAAATCTCAGTCGGCCTCTATATAATGAAATGCTGTAAAATATTTTGGAGGCCTTTCGGAAACATATGTTTCATCTTCTGTTTATGAAATGGTACTAACTGTTGCTTGTCAGAATTTTGTATAGAGGGTTCACGTCCCTGGGTATGTTCTCATTAAGTAAATTTATGTTAGGCCTAATGGTTTCTTTTAATAGTTCTATATTTTCTAGAATAATAATTCTTGCATTTACAGTTATTCTCTTTGTTAATTATCGATTACACGTTGCTGTTTGTATTGAATTGGTGATCTGTTTCTATTACATGTTGAGCAAAACTTGATTTATCCTCATATATTTGAAGTCCTTAAAATGTTCGTTAAATCTTGTACTGAAATTTCTTGTAATTCTCGCAATATAAAAATGTTTCACAGCTATTTTATTTTAGTTTTTAAACACCTTTGTTTTTTTTGTAAATATCTGTTTGTTCTATTTTATTTTTAATTATGTTATTTAATTTGTTGTCTGTCCTGTATGCAATTCTTATGTTTTTGTAGTGTTTTTTTACGATAGTTTCGTCAGGGCACCGGTTATTTTTAATCATGAATAGATAGGTTACTACAATTTTCGGCAGTATTAACTACCATAACTATGAACCAAAGCAAGGTAAGTTTTTCATAGTTTTTTGCCTCGATCATTACTCAGTCATGTAATCTCGATAGAATTGTTCCTTCACTTAAAATTCAGTATGCGATTCAAGGGGAGATCACCCTCACAACATTTCCGTGTCCTGCAGCTGTTGTACATTTCTACTTTGAATCAGAAGCGAAAGCGCACTGGCTGTTCTTGATTTTCTTTCCCACAATCTTTATGAAACTACCGTGCACGCTATACCTATAACATAGGGATTCGTCGCATTTCATAAGCTAAATGCGTTTGTACTCATTATCAATGTCTGTTACCGAGATTGACGGGTTCAAATCGACCGGAGTGGATGCATTTTTTTTTTCCCCTCCATACATGCCTTCTTTTGGAAGTGGATCTCGTATTGAGGCATCTGAGCAAAATGTATTGGTCATTTTACGCTCATATTTGAATTGTAACGCTAATGATCTGAGTTCAACGCATTTCTTAATTTGCCTGCCACTTTAGCTTAAGCCTCTGATGGTAAAACGCTAGTCTGTGTAATTTTCTGGAAAAGGTATACATATTATTGAATTTCCAAACATTTTGAAACCCTATTTCGCCACAAAGGCATGTTAGGGTTGTAGCTTACTATAACAATATTCATTTTAAAACAGAAATATTAACTTATGGACTTGAATGGGTATTATGAACTACATAAATTGTATATGTGTCTTAGAAAAAATACTACATATTGTTATGAATTTCATAAAATGTTTATAATAATATTGGTTCTTAAAAATCACTTCACACATTGGGGCAGAAGCCTCATCATCGCTTAAAAGTTTAGCCAGGCTGGTTGTTTTTCGAATATAGGATAATAAAAATTTGTTTAACACATTGTATTGATTCTTGACATTTACAATTATGATCACTGTCTGGGTTAATGTTATATCTCCTAAAATAACTTCTAAATTTTCCATGGCCAGTCATAAATTGTATTAAGATGAAATTTGGAATAAAATGTTTTATATTTAGCCTATGGTGTACTGTAGGAAAGAAGAGTTCTTTAGTCAAAGCATTGTTTGCACTCCTATCCCATTGTTCCTTATCCAAATACCTTATCCAAGGTATTCATAAAAAGGTCATTCATTATTTAGTAATTTATGAATTTTCTCTCCAATGAAGCTAAATGCATTCGATTGATTTTACGTCTTTTCCTTTACTATTGGTGTAATTGAAAATTCAAGAGGGTGATTTTCCTCACATGGCAGCCCCATCACTGGTCTTGTCTTCCTTTGGCCAGCAACCAATCGAAGGGACTATTATTATGCTTTCAAGTCTTATACGAGAATTTCCCATAAGGAAAAAAAATTCTATAGGATCGTAACAGGCCTCGGCCTAATACTTGGAAGGAAGAAGAAGAAGAAGAATTTTCCTCACATGGGAATTTTGCTATGGTTTTTTTGTCATATTAACCGCTCTTTTAATATGTCCCGCATTTCATTGACTTGTAAATAGCACATAGAGTAGGGTGCGTGTAGGCAAACAGTTTTCGGATACTTTTGAAATCCACAATGGGTTGAAGCAAGGAGATGCACTATCTCCTCTACTATTTAATTTTGTACTAGAGCATGCCAACAAATCTTTAGAGGATGAAGAAGGCCTAAAACTCAATGGTATTAATAAGCTGTTAGTTTATGCGGATGATGTAGTACTATTGGCCGATAGCGAGGAAATACTAAGGGCCAACACGCACACACTACTGAGTAACACTAATAAATTGGGACTGGAAGTAAATATCAATAAAACTAAATATATGGTCACACATAGAAGTATATTATACAATGGGAATGGACAGGTAATGACAAATGAGGGAAAGTTTGAGGAAGTGGCTGAATTCAAATAATAATGACAAATAGGAATGAGGTGCACAAACAAATTAAACATAGGCTCAATTCTGGAAATGCGTGCTATTATGCATTGTAGAGACTCTTGATGTCCCAACTCCTTTCAAAAAACGTTAAACTGAAAATATATAACTATTATTCTACCAGTTACATTATATGATTGCGAAACATGGACTCTTACTTTAAGGGAGGAAAGGAGGTTACGAGTATTTGAGAATAAAATTCTTAGGAAAATTTTTGGACCAAAGAGAGATGAACAGACAGGTGAATGGAGAAGAATGCATAACCGTGAATTACATGATCTTTATAGGAAGCCAGATATAATGAGAACAGTTAAGTCTCGTAGACTTCGATGGGCAGGACATGTGGCACGAATTGGGAATGAAAGACGTGCATGGAAGCTTCTTGTAGGAAAATCAGAGGAAAAACGCCCAGTTGGTAGACCAAGAATGAGATGGGAGAATAACATTAACTATGATTTGAGGGGAGTAGATTACACAGGGATGATTGGAAAACATTGGCTCAGGATAGGGATGTATGGAGAGCTTATGTCCACGCAGCCATGAACGTACGGGTTCAATAGTGTCAGCGAATTACTTAGTTATTTCTTTGAAAAATAACCAAAATCCGCAGGAATATGCGTGCTTCATTCATTCTTACTCACAAATGTTCCTCAACTTCCAGGATTGAACCCATGACCGTATGTTCAGGAATAAGCTCTTGTCAATATCATACATTAAATTAAGTAATTATATTATTACAATAAAGTTCTTAGGACATTTTTTGGACTAAATGGAGATGAACTGACAGGCGAATGGAGAAAACTACATAACAATGAGTCCATTTTTTTTGGGAAACCAGATATAACAAGAACAGTTAAGTCTCGTTGACTGCGATGGACAGGGCATGTGGCACGGATGGGGAATGAAAGAGGGTCATAGAAGTTTCTTGTAGGAAAACGTAAAGGAAAACGCCCAGTTGGTAGACCAAGAATGATGTGGGAGTATAGCAACAACTATTATTTGGGGGAAAGTAGATTACACAGGGGATGATTGGAAAATATTAGTTCAGGAAAATGATGTGTGGGGAGTTTATTTCCCCACGGCCACGAACCTATTGGTTCGATAGTGCCAGTGAGTTAGTTAGTTATTATTTACAATAAAGAATTGGGTATGCGAACTTTGCCATTGGTTATACGAAATGTAGCTAAAACATAAGATCAAAATTATATAGATGGTAGAGGGCTAAATTAAACTACTTTGATCTAGGCTATTATTTTCCCACTTACCAGCCTCAGATGATATTTCTTTCATTATTTCACTATTTCATCAAAAGACACAATTAGAATTCCCCCCATCTCGAATTAAAGTAATTTTAAAAATTTATAATTAACTATATATTTTTGATGTGATTGTTTTGGAGGAAAAAATCATCAAAGATCTAGTATTGTTATTAATAACACTGAGCAACATAAAAGAAACTTTTTTTTATTGTCTCAGAAAGAAAAATATGTGATTATGATAGTATTTGTTCTCCTAAATTAAAATGTCATATCGGTTTTTCTCCATCAAGTAAGGTTTCCGAGAGACAGGCATTTATAATTTCAAACACTTCAATATTTTCTACATTCGTAACTACACAATATTCGAACATTTTGACTCACCTAGAAAGTACGAAATGACGATCTTCTGCTATATGTCGCCTGTGGAGCATCCCTCTTGATGGTACAACAATAATCGGCCAAGCATATTAGGATTCCATTTGCCTTGATATATCTTTTCCATAGCTGAAATCTCATGAATTAGCTCATTTGGTTTTATTTTACAATGGATAAATGGACGAAAAAACACTTATTAAAAATAATTATTTAAATCCATTAATTGAAATTGAAATTAAAAAAAAACTGTGGGTGATGGATAAATTCCGAATACATATTTGAAAACACGATAAAAAAACTGCATTAAGTACAACTATTGGTACTCATGAGACAAAAAACATGTTGACCAGTGTAATCGGTGAATTCAATCACCTGGGTTCAGTCGGTTGTAATCTCTTCTACATAAACTACAGGATTTGACAAAAAATTAGCCACATTTCAACAACTTTAAGGTGTCAGAAAATCAATATTACTAAGCAAAATCAATCATGGCCACTTTTGAAATTCTATGAAACAATGGTGGTCCCAACTTGGTTATATGGACCAGAAAAATGGACCTTAACGCCTAATCAATTCCGAAGGATAGAAGGGAATGAGATGAGACTGCCAAGACACGTAGCATGTTACATTATTGTTTATCAATAACGGAACGTTGATATCCGAGACGAATTAAACGTCAAAACTGTCACTGAAACCATAAAACTTCACCGAGATAATTGGTAAGGGGGCATATCACGGATGACCAGTGATGGGCTATCTGAAAAAAACAGTTTGCTTAGAGTTCTAAGGGGAAAAGAAATCTTAAAAGACCGAAGAAATTATGGATATACCAATTCACCCGTGGCTGAACAGATCAGAATGCGTAATCATTAAGAGAATTTGTTGATCGTCTGATTGTAACGGTTTGCAGCGCTCCTGTTGTTGAACTGCTCTAAATAAATCAGTCACCTTGAAAATGCATTCATAATTATTTGAACGATATTAATATTTTTTTCCATTACTTTTCATGCAATTTTTGGGCCAAAAAAGAGTTGCAGCTACAGACGGAATCTATATCGTCGTAAACAACAACTAGTAGCTGATGATGGAAGTTGACTCCCGAAAGGCCTCCAGATACTATTTTAAATATTCTTCTTGTAAGCCCATGTTTTCCCTTTACAGAGAATTAGGCGCTGTCCCCCTATAGGGAAGAATTTGAACCATACTAATTTAGTTACACTTGTTTTCGTATAGATGTCATTTGAGTGGTCCGTGGTCAGCGTTCCGCCTCATACTGACATCTAGGAAACCAAGGTAGTACTAGGACGGGAAAATTCGGTAAATTTTGCTTAGAGGCCTTTTCATTCAGACTTAAGGATCTTTTACGAGCCTGAAAATCTTCAGACTCGGTACCCACGGCTTAAAGTCCCTCTCGGAGGACTTGCTCCTTGGATTTTTCCATCCTAAAAAAATCCATCGACCCCGGCCGGGTTTGAACCCGAAACATAGGAGCATAACCACTAGTCCACCGCGGCCGATATTTTTTAAATATAATATTTTAAATATAATATGTTCACACAGTTCAGGACGACGGCACCTGCCAAAAAGGTACATATTTTAAGTTTTCATCGCATGAAGAATTAAATTGTCTACCGATATGGTCTTGGGGTAGCGTCGCTGTCTATTTAGCAGCGGATCCACTTTTGATAACCGATCGGGACACTTTCCTGGGTAGTGATTTTTACGGGGTTTTTCATGGCCTGAAATACAAATGTCGAGAAACTTTAAGGTCCAACGGTCAACGAACATCTTCTGGTATCATAATAAGCGTTGTCATAACCTTCATGTTAAGTATGAATATGTGAATGAATGGTGTGTTTCGTCTTAATATTGTATTGTTTCGAAGGAGGTCCTGGAGAGAGTTAAATCACTCTTTCGGGGAGGATATACATATATTTGTGTGTAAAAATAATGTGTGAATGTGTGCATGTGTGTGTGATTCAAAGTTTAATATCTCTCTCCTAATAGGCTGTGCCACTGTAAGACCCGGGCGACGTGGGGCTTGTAAAAGTTACCTATGAGAGAAACTAGTTGGAGAAGGAGATTATCCATTCTCGCGTCTACTAGTTAAGTTATTTAATTAGAATTTAATTTCAGCACGATTTATTTTATGTTAATATACGGATTGATTTTCGAATGTGTAGATAGCTAACTTACACCAATACCACTCAGATTATAGACTTCAGGCATTATATAATTTAATCTAGGCCTAATACAATGTGAATATACTTTATAATTGATAAAAATCAGAGGGGAAAAATGGAAAGTGGAAATAAAAAATGGATATGAAGTAAATAGAACAAGAAGTGATCATTATACACTATGATAAGTAAAAAAGAGATCATAACAAAACTGTACATATTTAAAGATTTAATTTGCTTCAGGAAGGTAACAAAAAATTAAATTGAATGTTATTATCTCTATTTGAACTTTGCAATCATCATTAGAAAATTGGTTACGCAATCAACATACGCGGAATAAATCTAACACGCTTCTGGTTCGCGACGCTTCTGATCCTATTAGCGAGAATGGCGAAAAAGTGAGAGCAGTTGCTACCATATCTCTAGAAAGAGTGAGAGCTGAAGCTGAACTGGAAATGAACCTCGCGAAGACACAGTTATTGACCAACGATACGAAATTACCAAGAAACGTCAGAGGAACTCCGTTACAACATCGGAATGCATATAGCCTATGTAGGCCTATGTACATATGAGCATATATATAATGTATAATTAAATGACATCACTGGGCTGTCCTATGAAACGCTGGAAGGAAAATTTTCTATAGGATCGTAACAGGCCTTGGCCTAATACTTGGAAGGAAGAAGAAGAAGAAGATAATTAAATGACTAAAAATCTATTGGAATTTTATTAATTCTTCCTTCATTGAAAACTTGCTAGATATAACATAGAATCATTATTTAAGAAATCAAAATAGTAGTAGTAATAATAATAATAATAATAATAATAATAATAATAATAATAATAATAATAATAATAATAAACCATATATAATAAGAAGAGTTAGTCTCATAGATGTGAAGGGCAGGACACGTAGCACGAATGGGGAATGAAAGAGGGGCATGGATTCTTCTTACAGGAAAGCCAGAGGGAAAACGCCCAGTTGATAGACAAAGAATGATGTAGAAGAATATCATTAACCATGATTTGATGGAAGTAGATTATATAGGAGATGATTGGAAAATATTAACTCAGGATAGGGGTGTGTGGAGAGCTTATATCCATGCAGCCATTAACCTACGGTTTCGATAATGCCAGTGATTTTTTTAGTTTTAATAATAATAATAGTTATGATAATAAAATAATAATAATAACGATAACGGTCCATTTTACCTGACGGCGAAAGACCGTTAGATCCTTTCCATTTCGCTACTATTAAATAATGCCCACGTTAACAACAATTATGAATCCTTCAATAGTTAACTATTAATATCACATAATACGCTTACACAATATATTCTACAGCTAGTAAGGAAAATAATAATAATAATAATAATAATCCATGTACAGTAATTCTGCCCGAGGGCAGGTCTTCACTCCAATCATAGCATTTTCATGCTACGCTTTGCAGTTTTACTAGGCAATTATATGTGTGGTAGCTTCCCGTTGCTTTCCACACCGGTGAAGGATGATGATGATGATGATGATGATGGCCGGATGATTTTCGGGGACCGTTGGGCCCTAAGCTTCCTGACATTTGTCTTACAGGTGAGGAAAAAAACCAGATAAAAACCTCACCCAGAAAAACTGCCCCGACCGGGTATCGAACCCGGGCCCCCTGCGAGACAAGGCAGCACGCTACCTCGAGACCACAGCGGTGGACAATAATAATAATAATAATAATAATAATAATAATAATAATAATAATAATAATCATCATCATCATCATCATCATCCGGTATCATGGCAGCTGCCGCCGTCTTCCGGAAACCAAACGCCATTCCTCTCTATCCATCCATTGATCTTCCTCCATTCCTCTGATATTCATAGCTGCTTGTACCCCTTCTATCCAAGTTTTCTTCGGTCTTCCTCTCTTCCTCCTTTCCATTGGGATCCATTCCATAACAATTTTTGGCAATCTTTGCTCTGGCATTCGTTTGACATGACCATACCACTGCAATCTTTTCTTTTCTATGATGTCTACGATGTCCGGCTCCTCTTGTACACCCATAATTTCCCTTATTTCTTTATTTCGTATTATATCCATTCTAGATTTTCCAGCTGATCTTCTTAAAACATCCATTTCTGTACTTAAAATTCTTTTCATTTCCCTGGTATGAATTTGCCAGACTTCAGCACCATATGTTAAAATACTCTGAATTATGGTTTGATATATTTGTAATTTTCTATTTTTCGTAATGTTTTTGCTCCACCAAACAGAGTTTAAAGCATTTATTGCTTGTTTTGTTTGTGCGATTCTATTTTTAATTTCCACTGTGTTATCGTCTGCATGGTCTAATTTTGTTCCTAAATAAGTGCATTCAATACTAGGTTTTAGTTCTTCTCCATTGTTGAAATTCATATTTCCCATTTCTTCTCCTATACACAGATATTTAGATTTTCTCAATGTTTATATAAAGTCCCCATTTTTCATATTCTTCTTTTAGTTTTTTTAGCCATATATTCCATGTCATCGTGGTCCTGTGCTATTAATACCTGGTCATCTGCAAAATTTAATGAATATACATGTGTATTTTGGATAGGTATGCCCATTTTTTGACATTTTTTCCTCCAGTCTCTTAGTACTCTTTCGAGATAAATTTTAAATAGAGTTGGAGAAAAACTGTAACCTTGCCTTAAACCTTTTGTAATAGCAAATCCCTTTGTTATATGATTTCCAACTTTTATTTTCGAAATAGATCCTTTGTATAATGCTTTTTATAGCTTCTACTAATTTTTGGTAATGTTGGAATCGTCTAAAGTTTCCCATAACATTTTCTGGGGAATACTATCATATGCATTGGTTAAATCGACACAAAGCAAATGTAAATCTCTGTTAGTTGCTCTTTTTTTCTATAATTTGTGTTATGCAAAATATATTATCTGTGCATGACCTACCACTTCTAAAACCAATAATAATAATAATAATAATAATAATAATAATAATAATAATAATAATAATAATAATAATAATAATAATAATAGTAATAATAATAATAGTAATAATAATAATAATTATTATTATAATAATCCAGAGTGCCTCTATGGAGCAGAAACATTAATTTTGAACAGAAAAAAAGATATCGAAAATATAGTGAAAAAGAATGCAAAATTATAAGAAAAGTTTTAGGTCCACAACTCATAGGTGAAGCATTTAGACTCAGAAGTAAAAAGGAAATAAAAATATATACAGACATTCATAGTGATATTAGAAAACGAAGGTTAAAATTTTATGGCCATATTAAACGAATGAGCTCAAATAAGCTTACAAAACAGATAATTGAATTCTACGAAAACAGAAGTAAAGCTTCAGTGGATACTATGAAGTGGATTGATGAAATCAAAAAGGACTTAAAATTGGCAGGAATTACTAAAGAAGATATCCCAAAAAGAATTTATTTAGAATTAAAGTGAATAAGTGGCAAGTTGACCAAGAGGACAAACCGAAGAAACAAACTGGAACAACTTGGACAGATGCTAGAAAACAAGCTCATTGCAAAGGAATGAAAGAAATTTGGGCTCAAAGGAAACGCCTCTAAGTACTTTGCGTAGTCCTACATGGGCTCATCCGCAATCAAAAAAAAAATAATATTAATAAATATATCTAGAACTTGATAAAATTATTGGCTTGATAACGAAAGTTGAAAATATAAAAGAAAATGGAATATCGGAGAACGATCTGTCAGAGAGCAAACTTTTAATTTATTATCATCATCATTATATGGTTAATGAACATTATATGGTTTATTGTAACTAGGTTCAATACCACGTGTTCCTTATCCTCAGCCTACTGAATCAAGTTACCATGATTCATCAAAATAAAGTATTTTATGCTTCCATATAAACCTCCCTACAGCCTATCCCCCCCCTAAGATTTCCTATTAATAGTTGCAAACATCTTTACTGTCACACTAAATGACCAGCCTATTTCAATCTCCTAGACTTAACAACTCTAATTATATTAGGACAACGAAAATATTGTAGACCTTCTCACTATGAACGTTAATCCATTTTTCATTCTTAACCCCTTATGAGACCGAATATATTCGTCTTAGTAATATATATTTAAGTACTTTTAACTTGTTTTATTCCATTAACTTAAGTTAACAATTAGTATATTTTGTACATGAAAATTTGTACACTGTAGGCCCTGTTACAAATTATAATAATATAGACTTTGCCTTCCTTTGGCCAGCAACCAATCGAAAGGACTATTATTATGCTCTCAAGTTTTATACGAGAATTTCCTGGAAGGATCAAACTTATGACGAAGGACGAAAATCTCTGGGCTGTCGTATGAAACGCTGGAGGGAAAATTTTCTATAGGATCATAACAGGCCTTGGCCTAATATTTGGAAGGAAGAAGAATAATAATAATATATTTTCATAAAAACGGAGAAGATTAAATAATAATAATAATAATAATAATAATAATAATAATAATTATTATTATTATTATTATTATTATTATTATTATTATTATTATTATTATTATTATTATTATTATTATTATTATTATTATTATTATTATATTTATTTATATACAGATTTTCAATGTTTACATATCTTTCTGTGCCTAATTTTTTTTTTCCTTCTTCACTCGTCTCTATCCATCCACTCCAAATTCCTCCAATCCTCTTGTTCTCATTCCAGTTCTTATTTCTTGCATCTACAAGTTTCGAGGTATTCCTTTCGTTCTTCTACCAGGTGGACATCATTCCAATGTTTCTCTGGGTAACCTTACTCCTTGCATTCGTCGTACATGCCCATACCTTTGCTTGTATCTTATATAACACTGGTCAACATGATTTTTCTCTCATGAGTACCAATAATTGTACTTAATGCAGTTTTTTATCGTGTTTTCAAATATGTATTCGGAATTTCTCCATCGCCCACAGTTTTTTATTTCAATTTCAATTAATGGATTTAAATAATTATTTTTTAATAAACTTTTTCGTCCATTTGTCCATTGTAAAATAAAACCAAATGAGCTAATTCAGGAAATTTCAGCTATGGAAAAGAGATATCAAAGCAAATGGAATCCTAATATGCTGGCCGATTATTGTTGAACCATCAAGAGAGATGCTCCACAGGCAAAATATAGCAGAAAATCGTCATTTCTTACTTTCTAGGTGAGTCCGAATGTTCAAATATTGTGTAATTCCTGGTGAGTGGAAGAGAAGGCCACATGGCCTTAACTCCACCAGGCTAAATAAATCTAATCTAATCTAATCTAATTACGAATGTAGAAAATATTGAAGTGTTTTAAATTATAAATTCCTGTCTCTCGGAAACCTTGAGTCGTAGAGAAAAACCGATATGATAACTGAATTCAAGAGACAAAATGCTATCAGAATCACATATTTGTCTTTCTGAGACAAAAAAAAAGTTTATTTTTTGTTGCTCAGTGTAATCTACTATTGGATATCTAATGTCCATTTTTTTCTCGTATGACAGAATTTTTTTTTCTAATTTTGAATATCTTGCTGCTTTCCTCAAGAAATTAATTTCCATCGACATAAGTATTTGATAATAATAATAATAATAATAATAATAATAATAATAATAATAATAATAATAATAATAATAATAACAATAAATATAATAAAAATAACTATTTTCTACGACAATTATAAATTAAATTATATCCAATTGTCTACATGGGAAATAATCCTATGTTAGTTTAGGCTAAATCAATAACTTGGGAACAATTTGATTTTTCATTCTTTGTCCGAGTATAAACCGTCCTTGAACTCGTGGCCATCTGTTGAGAATCCCGAGTTCGCTCCAGAAGATAATTGTACAGCTTCAGCATAGCCGATTGCTAAGTCCCAAGGGAATTAGTACACGGTTGATAAACTCTTAATGATGCTACACTTGACGTCATTAACCATTAATTAAATAATAAAGCATTTGTTAATGACATGATCAATATCGACATTCTCGCATTGTGATGATTATCTCTTCAATTCTCCTCTGATCTCACATAAATCAGAATTGCGGTATCTAAGCTCCGAGCGATTAATTTATTAAAACAAGTTTAAACTGTCTTTTCTAAACACTATAAAAGCAAAACAAAAATAAAAAATAGTTCCTCCACTGAGTTGTATAAGTTTAAAATTTATTTTAAATTTGATAACCGGTGGAAAAAGGCTGTAAAGTGGGATAAAAAATAGTTCTTATTCAAACCATTATATCATTAATTCTAATTACTTGGCAATATTATATTTTTATGTTAATTATGGGTAAGTTTTGTGGTTCAAGGGATAGTGACGCGGATGACAAAGTCTCTCCTATCTAATTACCATCTCCATCTTCATATGGTGGACCCATTACACTGGTCAACATGATTTTTGTCTCATGAGTACCAATAGTTGTAATTAATGCACTTTTTTTCGTGTTTTCAAATATGTATTCGGAATTTCTCCATCACCCGTAATTGTTTTATTTCAATTTCAATTAATGGATTTAAATAATTATTTTTTAGTAAAGGTGTTTTCGTTCATTTGTCCATTGTAAAATAAAACGGGGAACATTTACATCAGGAGATTTCAGCTATGGAAAAGAGACATCAAGGCAAATGGAATCCTAAAATGCTGGCCGGTTATTATTGGACCATCAAGAGGGATGCTCCACAGGCGAAATATAGCAGAAAATCGTCATTTCTTATTTTCTAGGCGAGTCCGAACGTTCACTGTCTAGTTACGAATGTAGAAAATATTAAAGTGTTTGAAATTGCAAATTCCTGTCTCTCAGAAACCTTGCGTGATGAAGAAAACCGAACAAATACTATCAGAATCACATATTTTTCTTTCTGAGACAAAAAAAAAGTTTATTTTTTGTTGCTCAGAAGATAGGCGACCGTGTATTGGCCGTATACCCATTTTTAATATTAAGGGGAAATATGTGAAATTACCTATAGACGGCAGATAGTTGACCAGACCTCAAGGTGAACCCCACCAGGTTACTCAGGGTCTGAGGGCCACCCACAATTTCTTAAATATGTTTAATTAAAGAAACGAAAGTTGGAATTAGCCGGACGGATACACAGTTTATGTTGGAATGAAAAATTACATAAAAATTAGATTTTAGAATGTCAGAATAATCAACGAACATCATGGAGAATGATGAAATGGAAAAGTATGGAAAAGTTTGGAAAGAAGTGAAGACCACAGCAAGAAAACTTGTTCGATAGAAAACTCTCACTGAAGACCTATGCTTCTCTATGGAGTGAAAGAAATGCTAATACTGCTGAGATACATTTAAATTTTAAAATTTAGTGTATATACATTTTTTAATGTTTTTCCCGAGAGAAGCCGGTTTTTCAGGATTCCCTTTAAAAAACCAATGATACAAGCACGAAACAAAGAAGGAGAAATAAATAAAGATGCAATCAGCATCTTTAGGAATATAGATACTATAATAAGTAGCGGCTCTAGGTTGAGAAAACCAACTTTAACCCTGGGGAACCCGATAAGATGAACCACGTCACCCATATGCTGGCTAACATTAATAAAACTCATTGTAAATTTCCGTTGAGGTGCTAGTCAGTCAGAGTCATCATCAATATCATCCAGTATCATGGCAGCTACAGCGTGCTCCGGAAACCAAACGCCATTCCTCTCTGTCCATCCATTGATCTTCCTCCAATCCTGTGATAACACAGGTCTACAAAAATGAACTTTTCTTCTTCTTCTTCTTCTTCTTCTTCTTCACGGTTTAAGCTTATTTACTAGCCTGTTCCGGCTTCAAATTGCTGCACTTTTTTCACAATAGTAAAAATAATATATTTTTTAAGTATTTTTCATGCTGAATTCAAATATCATTTCAGTTTTTCCAGATCAGGCAGGAGTTTTGTATGATATTTATTTGAATTTTTTTATAATATTACTCATTCAGACTTACCTAGAAAGTGGTAGGTAGTGATATTCGGGCATATTTTGCATCGGAAACATATCTCTTCTTGGTCCGCCAGTAGTCAGCCAGCATACTAAAACTCAACTTGCCTTGGTACCTGTTTTCTATTCTAGAAATTTACTGATGATAATGCTCACCGTGCTCATCGCTGAAAGTCCCAAGAATTTTCGGGAAGAAGTCTAAGTGAGAGTCCAAGAAGTGAATTTTTAAATACCTGTACACGTTGCTTTATTAGAATCCAGAAGATCAGCCTCTAGGCCACGAGAGTTGTCTACTTTATGGTTTCCAAGGAAATTGCAACATATATTTTTGAAAGTCTGTCAGGCTGCTTCTTTAAGTGGATTTAACAGTCCTCAGAATGTTCATCAGCCATTAATGATATTTGCGGTCCTATAAACTCTCCCTACATCCTTATCCTGAGCTAAAGTTTTCCAATCACTCGCTGTACCATTCACCACCCAGAAATCACGATTAATATCATTCTCTCATCTCATTTTTGGCCTACCTCCGAGCGTATATTCTCTTATTTTCATGTAAGAAGTTTTCATGCTCCTCTTCTGTTGTCTATTCGTGCCATATGTCCTGCCCATTGCAGTCTAAGAGGCTTGACAGTTGCCATTACAATTTATTTCCCATAGATATCATATTATAACTAACTATTTAAAATAAAAACCTAGGTTATATTAGTATTTTTAATAGGAATATTCCACATTACAGTGGTTCTCCTTCAACCCAAAGTGATTTGTCGCCAGAGGTTTCTGGGTGAATTTACATGTAAACTGGTTCATAACATTATTATTATTATTATTATTATTATTATTATTATTATTATTATATCATTATTATTATATTATTATTATTATTATTATTATTATTATTATTATTATTATTATTATTATTATTATTATTATTATTATTATTATTATTATTATTATTTAAAGTTCTTAGGAAAAATTTTGGACCAAAGAGAAATGAACAGGCAGGTGAATGGAGAAGACTGCATAACAGTCTTCATAGGAAGCCAGATATAACAATAACAGTTAAGTCTCGTAGACTGCGAATGGCAGGATATATGGTACGAACGGGGAAAGAAAGGCGTGCATGGAAGCTTCTTGTAGGAAAACCAGAAGGAAAACGCCCAGTTGGTAGACCAGGAATGAGGTTGGATAATAACATTAACCATGAATTGAGTATATTATACAGGGTATTGATTGGAAAACTTGACTCAGGATAGAGATGTATGGAGAGCTTATGTCCGCGTGGCCATGAACCTAAGGGCTCGATAGTGCCAGTAAGTTAGTTAGATTCAAACTTTAAAATAATAATATTTATGTTTTTACTTTGTTTTAATTGTATCCAGATACCTGAGCTACGATCTACAAATTATTTGTGTAATATCAATATCGGGAAAATATAGGACAGGTGTCACATTAAGCAGGCAGAGGAAGAGAAAGAAATGTATACTCAGTTTTATTTTAACAGTCATCATCTGGATGACGACCATGTTTATTGAATGCTCTTATCATATTAACATATAAAAAGCCATCAAAAGCTCATACTTTTTGCTCATTTCATGCCCTTATGAACGATAACAATGTGTCATACAGAGGTGTGAATTAAAAAAGCACACGCGCGGCGGGCAGGCAAACAGGGGAAAAAAAACAAACACACACCCGCATACACACAAACGAAAACAGGCTTTGTCTCAAAGTACAGACAAGACAGCCTAGATTTTACAGTAGTTTATAAATAAATTAAACCTAAATATCTGCTGCACCCCAACCTCAAATATCAACACATTTAAATTTCATTATCTCCAGAATACTTTTAAATAATTGTTTAATACACGAATGAATAAGTCATTTTTTATATCTTGCCTCATAGTTTTATGTTTTCTTAAACAGGGGAACTTCTGTTTTTAAGAGGAAACATCCCTCCCATTTTTAACCGACAACAGGACTTATAAGTTACGTTTAAGTTCGAAAAATGTTGTATTATAACTTGTTGATGTATTTAAATTTAACGAACTTCCAGACGCCATTTTGTTTGAGGTTATGTTACCAAATTGTCATAACGAACTTTCCAAAGGCCTGAATCGTCTTATTTATTTATAGTTGAATATGGGAAATAACATTACGAAGTTCTTAATTCGTGAATGAATGAATGAATGAATGAATGGATGAGTCATTTTTATATAAAAACATTTTTATATTAAGAAATTGATAATGCTATTTCCCATATTTAATTATGAATAAATTGTTTAATAGTTTATCTCCATATGAACACATAATCGCAACCCATGTAAATCAAATGAAATCTAAAGAGCTCTAATATCGATACTGTAAAATTCCCTTCATTGAAATACGGTAGGCCCGCCTTTCTAATGAATAGAGATGGAGCAATTCCTTGGTAAACAAGATATCAGCATATGGTTGACGCGACCATTGAACATAACATCAGAGGGAAGGGGAATAGAAAAATTTTCTGTACCGTCTGGTTGCAACAACAGTTTAGAACAGGCCTCTTAATAATTGCTCACTAAGGATCAGTTTCACCAAGAGAGGTAACTGTATTACGCCAGTTTTCCCCATATATAATGCATAGCTTAAAGTGGAGTAATACCATAGCCTTTCTTGGTGAAACTGGTCCTACTTCAACCCTACGTCAGATAGGCTGACAAAGTAAGACACTTATCCATTGGTTTGCAGCTGCATGCGGGTAGGAGTGGGGAACTGCCTTTCACACCTAGTGAACACTTATTAACAGCTCTGCTTTAGAATAATCACTTTACACTAGTTATATTCCACTCCAAATGTTCCGAACAGTCAGTGCGCAACTTTTATATTCCATCGAAATATACTTCGTCTGTAAGTTTGAATCGTTTTATTGTTTACATCTGACTGCTGTTTAGAGTTCAGAGTGACGTATATTGTATGGTAGAAACTTGATTAACATCGCTTCTTGGGAAGAAGACATTTCATCTCTACTCCATCCATAATAATTCTGCCCGAAGGCAGGTCCTTCACTACAATCATAGGATTTTCATGCTAAGCTTGTATCTTTACTAGGGAATTGTAGGTGTGGTAGCTTCCCGTTGCTTTCCACACCGGTGAAGGATGGTGATGATGATGGTAATGATAAGGATGATGATGATGGCCATATGATTTCGGGGACCGTTTGGGCCTTAGAGTTTTCCTGACATTTGTTTTACAGGTGAGGAAAAACCCCGATAAAAACCTCACCCAGTAAAACTGCCCCGACCGGGGATCGAACCCGGGCCCGCTGCGTGACAAGGCAGCACGCTACCCCGAGACCACAGCGGTGGACTCATCTCTACTAATGGAGTAAATTCGCACTGAAACACTCCTACTCGTGACGTACTCTCATAGACAATAAAAAGTCTTGAGAATATAAACAGAAACCTGTGGTTTGTACATTGGCAACATCCTTGTTCACATTTATGCTATCTAGTAGCTATGAACTAACTACATCCGATCAAAAACCTGGAATGCATTTAAATTAAGTTCTTGGTTAAAATACAAATGTCGACTAGTGTTGCATAGACATAAATGGGTAAATAAATTGAATATTCGCTGTATGAGAACGGTATTCCTATTGTACTTACGCCAGTTTTAGTGTTAATTCATTCAAAGCTTATTGTTGAACGAAATAACGGACTAAATCATACGTTTTTAGGGCTCGTAAAAAACCTCACGTCTAAATTAGTTCCTCTAAACAAAATTTAACCAGCCTTCCCCATCCAAGTAATACCTCAGTTGTTACTAGATGTTTCACTGATGCGATGTGCAACATGTCTCCACGTGGGACGTACGGATAAATACACAGAAATATAAATCATAACTAGAGTTAGGATTTTTACATACTAAAATGTAAGATTGCAACATAGTATAATGAGAAGTTGGACTTATGATTGTCTTTTGTTTTGGTTTCACAACAGTTGAATAGTTTTATGAAAAGCAAGACTTCTGCCTTTTATCTTAGTATCACACATAAACAGTTGCATAATATATACTAACTGTATTGTAATCTTACAGTTTATTAAATAAAAATCCTGGCTATAAGAATACAATCTTCTTTATTGTGTTTACAATTCTACATTTATGCCAGTTATAATAAATTGCAATGTCTCTGAAGGCTTCAATTAACGGAAGCGCGTCAACTTCTCAATTTTTTCTGCGTTTTAAGACATTATAATTATATGTATAAAAATATGCTCTATTGTCGCTTCAACTGTTTCGTGGCCATATTGTAAAATTAATCCAGTGTAAACTTGATGAGATGAACCCCTTTATTGAAATTTTATTTTCATATTTGATATGTTTGTTAAATATTATTCAGTGAGAGTAGTAAATAATAATAATAATAATAATAATAATAATAATAATAATAATAATAATAATAATAATAATAATAATAATAATAATAATAATCAATAACAAGGATTAAGCCCAATGGCCTCTTCCGATCTCATTATAGGTCGAATTGGTCCTTCCATCTCTTCAATGGTCTTCCCAACATTCTTCTCCCTTTTGGTTTATAATTATGCATTATTCTTGGTATGCGCTGTTCATTCATTCGTAATACGTGATGAAGATAAGCATTTTGATAATACTTAGAGGAGCATGGATAGATGCTCTGAAACAGCAGCACTGTCATTATCCTTACCCTGCACAGCGCTTATAACACGGTCAGGGGACATTTATTATTACTGATTCATCTCAAAGCAAAGGCCGGATTGGATTTCAGAATAATAATAATAATAATAATAATAATAATAATAATAATAATAATAATAATAATAATAATAATAATAATAATAATTACAACAACAATAACAAAAACTAATCGTTACCTCAGTCAAAAAATTAATTTATTGACAGAGATAGCGATTAGTTCTTCTTGTTATTTTTATTTTCATGTTTGACCCTTAAATAGAGGTGGAACAATAACATTTCTGGTGTCAATTAATTAAATATCTCGGACCTTAGAGAAAGCAAAAACATGTGTAACTGTATATTGTGCAATTCAACTCAAGTTTAAGTAATTATAGTTCATTCATTTTCCTACTACTTTATTAAAAATATTAAATTTAACCAATGTATCTTATAGGATATATTGCAAGGGTTAATGGATTTTTAGAGTATAAATTAGTATTCATTTTCAAAGCAGTTGTTCTTGAACTTTAAATTTGGGAGTTTTTATTGGGTACAAAATTGATTTGGAAAACTAATTTTTTATTACAAAGGTGTCACATAAATATTATTTATGTTATTTTCCAAAAAAAAATTAAGAGTAAATTTGATGAAGGGAGTTCAGTGTTTATCATTTATGAGACGTAGATTTCTAATGCATTTTTACAATTCACATACAATGCTGCTACCTAACCATTGTATGTTTAATTTCTTAGTGTATTTCATTCCTATTTGTAATTATTGTTCCTAGGAATTTTAATCCATCCACGTCTTTAAAATTTCCCTCATTCCTATTATATAATGTACTTTTATGGCGGCTCCGTGGCGAAAGTGGTTAGACGCTCGCATCTCACCGCTGGGGTCCCGATAATCGAGTCTCGGTCACTCCATGTGGGTTCGTGGTGGACAAAACGGAGCTTGGACAAGTTTTTCTCGACATTCCTCTCGTTTTCCTTTGCCACAATTTCATTCCACCATTTCTCCATACTCGTCTCATACATTTCGTTTCATTTCGTTCTTCTGCCTTTGTGATGGTGCGTCAGGCGCGGTCGGCCGGCACCTTGTCTTTCTCAGATCTCTTTTCTGGGTGAGGTTTTTATCGGGGTTTTTCCTCACCTGTAAGACAAATGTCAGGAAAACTTTAAGGCCCAAACGGTCCCCGAAATCATATGGTCAACATCATCACCACTCATATCATTATCATCATCATCATCGCCACTCCTATCATTATCATCATCATCATTACCACTCCTATCATTATCATCATCATCACCACCACTCCTATCATTATCATCATCATCATCATCCTTCACCGGTGTGGAAAGCAACGGGAAGCTACCACACCTACAATTCCCTAGTAAAGCTGCAAGCATAGCATGGAAGTGCTATGATTGCAGTGAAAGACCTGCCCTCGGGCAGAATTACTGTGGATGGATATATATATATATATATATATATATATATATATATATAGAGAGAGAGAGAGAGAGAGAGAGAGAGAGAGAGAGAGAGAGAGATGCTCATCTCATCCCTCGACCCGATTCTGTGTTGGACACGAGTTGAGGATATATTTATTTATAATGTACTTTTATGTGTAAACATATATTTAGTTTTATTTATGCATGCTTCCAGTCCCAGTTTCTTAATGTTACTCAATAGATTAAAGTAAAAATATGAGCATGAAACACAGTAATGTTACATCATCATAATACCAATCACAGTAATCCTGATGTATTTATAGATATAAAAAATTCAAACTCTCATGCACCATGTAAGATACAAAAGGAATGAAGAGGTTAAATTTCATAAACTTGAACAAGATTCGAACATGCGTCTCTCGAATCTTCTGGCAAAAGACATATTGTTATTAAGCTACATAGTTCTTCAGAGAAGCGTGTTATTACTGATTCTAATTGCAGCAAAATACATATGACAAGATCATAAAACAAAATATTATTGGAACCTATTATTGACAAATAAGGAAAAGAACGAAGTCAAGGTCGAGCACTTAGAAGAGTTCTAGATGGATAATGAGACCGGAACTGGACACAAGGCCTTTATCCTTTAATATTTAATGATGACAATTATGAATGTTTTAGACTTGTCGTTAGTATCGCAATATAATGGTTTATTTATTTTACCTGATGGAGTAAATACCATAACGTATTTTATTTACCAGGATTAAATTATAGGCCTACATATAATAACAGTAATGAATTATCTACAACTTGATTAATACATAATAGGCGAAGACTACACAATATAGGCCTACTCGTACAGATGACAAGAAAAGAACAAAAAACTATCAAAATAATAATAATAATAATAATAATATAAAATAATAACAATAATGTAAAATAATAATAATCATATAAAATAATAATAATAATAATAATATAAAATAATAAAATAATATAAAATAATAACATAATAAAATAATAATTATATTATTATATTTTTATATTATATTATTATTATATTATATTATTATTCTTATTATTATTACTATTATTATTATTGTTGTTATTGCAATAATTTTAACTAATTTAACTAATTGTAATAATTATAATAATAATTATTATTATAATAATTATAATAATTGTAATAATTGTAACAATAATAATAGTAATAATAATTATTTTTATAATTATTATAAGGTTTATTATATACAACTTTCGTCATTAGAGGATTGCCTCAAGGACAAAGTGATAGACAATTTTTTTTTAAATTGATGAAATACATTTTGTAAATACATTTAAAAATTTCAAATTGAAATTATGGTATGCATATTATAAAGTAGAAATTTTGTAAATATGGTTTCTTAAAATTGAAATTGATTCTCTAATGGCAGCAATGGCAATTTTAGAAAGATACCTGTCCAAATCTAAGGAATTCCAAAATTTAGCTAAGAATCCTGGTGTAGTACCTCTTTCCCCGATCATCAATCCTGTGACAGTTATATCTAATTGGTATTTGTCATAAGTAATGCCACGAGTGATTTCCAAATTATCGATAAATTCACGACTCACGAAGTGAGGAGTGAATTTATCTAGAGAATATGGAAATCAAGGGTGGCATTTGTTAGGACTATTCAACGAATAAAATTAAGCTCTTTACTCGTAAAAAATAATTATTTGAATATAGTTACTTGTGTTTTAAAATATGTATATATTTAACGTAAACGGCGATGTTTGAAAACAAATTAGAAATGTGAGGTTATGTATATTCACTGCAACTCGATCATATTATTTTTTGCCAAATAGGATCGCAATATTGTAAGAATGCACTCTAGTGGAGAAATAATGAAACACATCAAACTATTATAATCAACATTATAGGTTAATCATTTATATTTTGAATAAACAACTCAGTAAAATCACTGAACCTATTCATTATTTGCTATATTCAATGTATCTGTTGGAGAAAAATAATGGTCTAACCTGTTCAGAATATTAAAAAAGGAGGAGCTTTCTTTATCACAAAAGCAGGAGCTGATAAAGAGAAATCGATAAAGAGCGAGGTGAAACACGACTGTCATTGGTATAAAACAGAATTCATTGAAACGTGATTGGTCATTGACTACCATTTGCGACATGAGTTAAATAGTCTTTGTAATAGTCAATTGTTGGCTCATAAATGGCTTTCTCTTCACAGTCAACTTCCTCAGGTTGGCCACTATGAGTCTCAAAACGGATTGTAGTATATAATATCTACCAATTTTAGAAGATGGTCTAAATGCAATAATATCTATTCGTCTGTTACTTCCATTAGTGGCCACACCATGAACTTCCTCATAAACTGTGTATCCATAATCCCGCAAGGCTTCTGCCATCATATTTCGAATAGTGTGGTACTGAATGTTTGTCAGTGATTCTCCAAACGGACAAGCCCCAAGGACGTATGCAAGGTTTTCGTGCTCTCTGCGACAACGTCTAGAGAGGGTATCGTCCCTAGACCTGTCCGGCAAAGAACGCACCGCCGATACATTGGCTTGCATTTTAATCGCTTCTCTCCATTCGGAACAAGACAATCCCTGATGATCACGAATCCATTGATTTGCCGGTGTATATTCATTGTAGAGAACAACGCATTTTCCTTTATGAGGAAGTTGACTCCAGAGAACTGCTTCTTTGTCTCTTAGTTGTTTCCTGAGTTTCCTTGCATCTGGTAGAAGACTTCGAGTATTAATATTGATGTCACTAGATTCAATGTTAAGGTCTCTCTCACATTGTAAACTTTCCTCTTTTAGGTTTCGGAGGGTAGTAATATATGTATTATTGTCTTGGTAAAGAATATGCCAAATATTTATATGCTGTAATTTTGTTTCCCACGTTGCACAAAATATACCAAATCCTTTATTCCGACGTTCAGTATATAACATGTGATCAGGGACATCCATCGGAAGATGTAAAATTTCTTTAATTACACTTCTCAAAGGTTTATCACAATTCACTAAAAATGTTTTTGGTATTTGATTTGGTGGTACTGTTTGAAACGGGTAAATTAGAGTTGGAGATATGGAACAATTTAAAACTGTAAATTTCTGATCAGGCTGTAAGAGCGGTGAAGCAATGAGAGTTTCAATATTATTCCGTAATTTATATATAACGAATATAACGAATAGGGTCAGTAATTTTATGGGCAAGAATTGCATGCCCATCAAATTGGAGATCTTTTTCACATAGTTTACCTTTCTCGATTGAAAGCAGTGCTGATTTGGAAACAATAATAATAACAATAATAATAACAATAATAACAATAATAATAACAATAATAATAATAATAATAATAATATATTGTTATTAATATTATTATTATTAACATTATTATTATTAATATTATTATTATTATTATTATTAATATTATTATTATTAAAATTAATATAAAATTATAGAATATTCACCTGAAAGGTCCGTCTCCTCAACTTAATTATCATTTAACTATAGCGCTTTCGGGACTTGTCCCATCATCGGCAGGATTCAAAACTGGTGTTTCACTGAAGATCTGGTAGAGGGGGTTGCATGTATTTGGTTCGTTTTCGTTTATCAGGCTGTCGTTGTGAGCTGCTTTCATGATTTCCATCTCTTCGAGTACGTTTATCTTCGCTGGATTATTTTCTCTGTGCATTACTGTTAGGGTGTTTTCAATATTTAGCATGCGATGTCCTTCATGGATGACGTGTTTTGCATAGCTTGATTTACCTTCTGCGTGAATGAAGTCTCGAAAATGTTCTTTGAATCTGATGTTAAAACTCCTGTTTGTCCTTCCTATATAAAATTTGTTTGCAGTCCTTACATGTCAGTTTATAAACTCCTTTGCTGTTGAAAATGTTATTTTCTTCAATGTTATTGTTTATTATATTGTTTAATTTGTTATTGGTTCTGTATGCTATTTTTACGTTTTTATCGGCTTTCTTTAATGCATTGGCTAATTTTGTCGTTTCTTTTCCTGTGTATGTAAGTGTTATCCATGTTTTCTTGTTGTTGTCAGATTCTTTTTCTAGTTTAGTTATGTTGGTTATGTTGTTCTTCCTTTTTTGTTTTTTTACGAGTTTATCTATGAATTCTTCATTATAGCCATTGGTTTTTGCCATATACTTAATGTAGTTGAGTTCTTGGATATAATTGCCTTTGCTTAATGGGAGTTTCAACATTCTACTGACTAAGGTAAATATTCTATAATTTTATATTAATTTTGAATAAACCTCAACGGAACACATCATGAATCTTATAAAAGTTGATTATTATTATTATTAATATTATTATTATTAATATTATTATTATTATTAATATTATTATTATTATTAATATTATTATTATTATTAATTATTATTATTATTAATATTATTATTATTATTATTAATATTATAGTATTATTATTAATATTATTATTATTATTATTATATTATTATTATTATTATTAATATTAATTATTATTATTATTAATATTATTATTATTATTATTAATATTATTATTATTCTTATTATTCTTATTATTATTATTCTTCTTCTAATATTATTATTATTACTTCTTCTTACTTCTTCTTCTTCTTTTCTTCTTCTTCTTCTCTTATTCTTACTCTTCCTTCTTCCTCTTCCTCTTCTTCTTCCTCTTCTTCTTCTCCTCTTCTTCTTCCTCTTCTTCTTCTTCCTCTTCCTCTTCTTCTTCTTCTTCTTCCTCTTCCTCTTCTCTTCTTCTTCTTCCTCTTCTTCTCTTCTTCTTCTTCTTCTTCCTCTTCTTCTTCTTCTTTTCTTCTCTTCTTCTTCTTTTCTTCTTCTTCTTCCTCTTCTTCTTCTTCTTCTTCTTCTTCTCTCTTCTTCTTCTTCTTCTTCTTCTTCTTCTTCTTCTTCTTCTTCTTCTTCTTCTTCTTCTCTTCTTCTTCTTCTTCTTCTTCTTCTTCTTCTTCTTTCTTCTTCTTCTTCTTCTTCTTCTTTCTTCTTCTTCTTCTTCTTCTTCTTCTTCTTCTTCTCCTTCTTCTTCTTTCTTCTTCTTCTTCTTCTTCTTCTTCTTCTTCTTCTTATCATTCTTCTTATTATGATTCATTTGATAATAATCGCTTTGGTAACAAAGTGCAAAATATCAAAGAATAATAAAAACTTTACCTAGAACCACCAAGAATACGTGTACAATATATTTTTTTTATGTCTGGTATAACTAATATTCTCCCCAAGGACTTCTAAGGAACATATTCAGGTTAGATTAAAAATAACTGGAGACAATCCAAATACACAGTAATTTTTAGCCTAAGAGGAGAATGATTAGACTTCAAGCCCACGATTTAATAGAGGCCCCGCAAGAACTTCAGTCAGAATCAGTTATCACTTTTATAAACAAGTACCAATACAATTTTGGAAAACTGACCCAAAAGCCATGCTTCACTACCGCCCACATTGGAAAGAAATTTTTGGGTCATCTGAGGGAGAGATGGACTGAAATTCTAGCCTTGAGATCGTAACAAGCCATCAGGCCTTATACTTGCATGGAAGATAATTACCACGATTTAAGCGTGGATTAAATATTAGTTTATTTCTTGAATAATATTGGGAGCTGTGGATAAATATTTCTGCATTTTACTTGAATCAGTATATCATATTTGTATGTTTTTAATCTATTTTGACAAACTATTACTAATGTAGGCCTATACATTGCTTTTAATAAGAAAATTTACTATAGTAATTCAATTTATTTAACTCCAAGATTCCTACAAGTTTCCAATTCCTAGAAACTGATAATATAAGAAAGTTCTTTAGTTTCAAAAAAGAGAAATTACATAAAAGCATTGATATTTTCCCTGAATATAGGCCTATTATACAAGACAATCTCTCATTTTTTTGTGGATCTAGAATCTACTTGTTAGAATCAATAAGTGTATTATTAAAAAGAAAACTACTCCTCTCAGGAGATAAATGCAGCGTTTCTTCGCATTATTAAATGATTCCAACATCAATCATTAATTTGGGCAGTTAGAAGTAAAAGTGTTATTTTAACACAGTTCCAATAATGGATCATATTATAATATTATAATGATATTGTGAAAAGAAAAATGAATGTCTGAACCAGGAATCGAACCGTGGACCTCTAGTTTTCCAGATTAGTGTGCTGCCCACTACACCATTCCAGAACTGGTCTTCCTGGGTCTCTTAGTCCTCTGGATCTGTAGTTGAATAGCCTCAGAGGTAGTCAATTGTTTGGCATTCTAATCAGATGTTCATGCCAATTATTTTGGTACATTTGGATGGTTTGAGTTATTGCTGGTGTATTCAGAGCTTTGCGGATATCTTCATTGCGCATGTGATCATAAAGCGTATAACCCGCTAAAGGTCTTAATAACTTCATTTCTGCAGCTACTATCCTATTTAATTTGTATGTAGTAATAGTCCAGGTTAATATATATAATTATCAAAAATGGAAAATTTGGGATTATGTACATAGTTTAACCCTTACATTTACTGGACTGGACTGGATAAGGCGAAGTCCAGCTTCGCCCAGTGTGCTGCGTTGCTGCTGCTGAGTGATGGCAATGACTTGCATCGCCCAGGGTGCTGTTCTGGGGCTAATGTAGACCCCTTGACAGCCAAATTCCCTAGTGTTTATCATTATAGGGTTCACTCACTAGTTCAGTTCCATTTATATAGTATTAGTATTTGATAAATTATTTGTGAGAATAATTTTTTTTGAGATGAGGTGTTCCACTTACCCAGGCAGGGCATCAAAAAAGCATGCCGCTGGGCAAGCAGAGAGTCCGAAAGCCAGCGACATGATAGTGAGCCACACTACCTGGGAAGTTTCCCAGCACTCATCTCATAGATCTGGTACACCCTGAGGAAATATGTTTCGGTGAACAGCACGTTGCTGTAGCGCTTGTCCTATATTGCGAACAATTGGATTATCATGGTTTATTATGACATGATACATTTCGTTGACTTTTTCATCAATTGTAGTCGCAATATAGGGCATCCGCGCTAAGCCATGAAGTCTAGTGATTCTTGTACGTAAAGGAGCCATAAAGATAATCTTTATGGCATTTATTTTGTGTAACTTGTAGTTTTCTTTTATGATATTCAGCAAGAATGCTCCAGGCTTCACTTCCATACAGCAACATGCTGCGGATCACAGCTTTATATAATGTAAGCTTTATCCGAGTGGATAAATTTTTCGACTTGAAAAATGGATATAAAATTGCAATTGCAGCATTTGCTTGGTGTTGAAGTTTCTGAATGTGAATTTTGAACGTAAGCTTGGAATCCAAATGGACTCCAAGATACTTGACTGAAGTCTCTAGTCGGATTGGAGTTCCCAGAGTGAGCCGGATGGGAGTACATCTGCGGAATTTCTTAAATATGACAACTTGTGTCTTATTTGCATTTATTTGTATGTTCCACAGATATAGCCAGGTATGGATGTTATTGAGGGCATTTTGGATAATGTGGATACTTTTAAGTATACCACGGAGAGGCCTGATAATACAAACATGTATCATCGGCGAAGGAAGCTATATGGATATTAGGTAAGGATGAAAAGTCAAACACATATAATGTGTAAAGGATAGGTGAGAGGACTCCACCCTGTGGGACTCCAGCCCGCAGAGGCTTGCAGTCAGAATAATTATACCCATTAACCGACACATAAAAGTGTCCGTTACTGAGGTAGTGTGCTGCGTATGTTTGAACCCACTAGTTATTTAAATATGTCGAACCGCAGTGAAAACAAAAGCATGTGTAGGCCTAACTAAGTTATATGCCCTAATAAAGGTAAAAGCAACCTCCAGAATATACAATTTAATAAAATTAAAGTGTAATTCAACACAAATTTAAGTAACTTATCTTTTTTCTCTATTTCATTTAAAGTGTTAAGGTAAGTTAAAGTTTAATTTATGGGATACATTGCCAATTTAAGGATTAGAGAGATATTTTTTCAATACTTATGTAACAACAAAAATAGATTAGCCCTACTCATACTCGGATATTCAATTAAATTAACTCATTTATAATTAACATTTAAACAATTTTCTGTCATCTTAAACTTGGAAATAGAAAACATATTAATTTCATTAGTTAAGAATAATTGACAAGGCTCGGATTCAATCTTCTAGCCCTAGTTAACGAAGTCATCATCGACTGATTTGCATCCGTTATAAAACAAATAACTATCCTGAATTTTAAAATATGTTTCTAATCTGTTAATGTAATAACGTTATAAAGTATGTATAGACGCTAACTCATGAAAAAAGTACATACTATACTTCTGCAGTTATTCCTATAACAATTTGAGAGATGGCCAAGTGTTGTTTTATAAATAACTGCTATAGCTATTACTGTTATTCCAAGAATAATAATAATTTTAGAGATTACTTATGTTATTTCCATTGTTTGGCAATTTAAGGAGGTGTTCATGCCAATTATTTTGGTATATTGATATAATTCCATTAATAATAATTGACCGTGATATGACTTTATAAGATGAGACTTCTTCGAATGAATGAATTAATTATTGAATGCAAAAAGAATGAGCTTCTTCAATTAGTTTTTCATATAAATTACAAATACAAGAAATTCCTCTGAAGAATTGTATAAATAACACTACTTATCAAGTACCAGAATTTAATTATTGAAGTGTTTTAATAACAAACACTAAAATATAATAAAATAAGTAAAGAAACAAGCTGATAAAGCAGCACAAATATGAGGATATATGAAAGATTTGATTTGGCACAACAGACATATGTCAATAGAAAGCAAAATCCGCATATACAAAAAGATAGTTCGACCAGTTATCATATATGGAGCAGAAGCTAGGGCTGTTACAACAAAAACTAAACAAATAATAAGCACATGTGAAATGAAGATCTTAAGAACTATTCAGGGGAAAACATTATTTGATAAGATACACAACACAGAAATTAGGGACAAATCTCATATTCAAGACATAACCAAATTTATTGTAGATAGACGAAAATATTGGAAAGGTCATATAGAAAGAATGGAAGACAACCGACTTGCAAAAAGAGCTAAAGAAAATAGACCAATGGACGAGAGAAAAACAAGAGGAAGACCAGCTACGAAATGGATAGACAGCGGTTGCACATCTAATACGTCTTCCTCCGAGGAGTGATTTTGGAAATAAACAGGATGAAAATCCTACAAATTATAAGTAAGAAGAAGCAGACACTGTTTATGTAATTGAAAATATTACCGATTACTCTTAAACATAGGGGGCTACGCAGCTGTCCACTTCTAACCACAGATGAATTAAAAACCAGAATTTATTTTGATAAATGTATCAATATACAGATTGAAGTCATAAATATAGTCAAGTATAAAAAATAGGATAAGTACAAGACGGGTATTTTTAAAGGGGTATAAAAATCCTTACTATGGCTACCTTCGGAGGGGTAGTATTGTCGTGGGTCCCGTGTCCAAGAATTGCGGCACATAAAATAACTTCAAACCTGGAATCAGAAGTTTCTGGCTAAAATGTACTGGTCTTTTCACGCCTAGATCTGAATTTCACTCTAACAAACTGGGATGTTAAGGGTATCGTTAAATAAATTACTAACAAACGAAATTTATATTAAAATTTGAGAGTCATACTTGTCCAAAAATTAACATTTAAAATGGATTGTCCAGTAACCACCTTCTTAATATATATATATATATATATATATATATAATATATATATCTGGAAATATATAAATTATAACAAAGCATCTTAATAAATATAAATTAGTAATTTTAAATTTTAACTTATTAGTATTATGGATCAGGAGTTAAAATTAATAAATTGTACCCGAGATCGAAATTGTCCAGAACTAAAACTTCAGTTTAAAAAAAACTGGAGAGATTGTAGGCCTTTCGGAAACGTTCCATCTTGAACTGCTGATAAAACACTGATTATTTTTTGTAATTATTCTACAATTATAAACGGTTGTGGTCATAGGACATGTTCTTATTTAGCGTGTTTTTATTATTGTATCAATAAATACACTTATGACAAATCAAAACAATCCACATAATACGTAGTAGACACGATAATTAACAAATATTTTTTCTATAGTATAGATCAGATGAATAGGCACATGGTCGTACTTTTATTGAGTACTTACAAGTGTACAACGACCTCAGATACAAAAGTTTTCAATGTCTTCTGAATGTTCAATAGATAAGTCAAACATTGCCTTTCTTTTGGAAGGTGAAGAAGAATGTATGAACAGTATTGATATAGCACAAAGCATGAACTGAATACAACACAAAAAACTGAAATAATTTATTATGATCAACGGTATATACAAACTCTGTAAGTGTAAATAAACATTACTAGAGTGTAAATTTAACTATTTTTGTACGGAAACAGTTACGTAATAAACACGATACCTTCTGTTGATATAACAGAATATTCATGGGGATTTAGTTTGTGTGAACAACATATGAACAACCCAGAATCTACAATATTGTCAATCAACGATTTAAGCACTTAAGCAGTAACGGTACTTTTATTTAACGACGTTCTTTAAAGGCTAAGGTCACAATAGTAATTGCGAGCTAAGTTCCTGTTGCTATTGTAAACAAATTTGTATAAGATATTACTCGGCCGACTCCGTTTATTGGGGGAACTATGGTGCTACTTTTACCCAAAATTAAAATATAAACTTATGGAATATTCACCTGAAAGGTCCATCTCCTCAACTTGATTATTTAATTGAAACACCAGTTTTGAATCCTGCCGATAATGGGAAAAGTCCCGAAAGCGCTACAGTTAAATAATTAATTAAGTTGAGGAGACGGACCTTTCAGGTGAATATTCCATAATTTTATATTTTAATTTTGAATAATACCTCAACGGAACACATCATGAATCTTATAAAACTTACTTTTGCCCGTCTTGTAACTGAATTATGTGCTATAATACACATTGATCTTATGCAACATCGTATTTTACGGGAAATAGGACTGAATACAAGGTAAGATGGTACCAATGATTAGGAAATATCTTCATTTCTTATGTATTCATGGCAAAAAATAATATATGGTAATTAAAAGTTTACGCTTTTCCATGACGATAGATAACCTTTATTTACAGGTACAATTTTATTATAAGCAGAATTTACGTTCCATGCTGATCACCTGTAAATTCTGTTGTCATTTTCACCATTCTCTCAATGGTTATTGTGGGATATTTTTCACTAAAGTGTTTGAAAATATATAATATAATTTGTTCTCTCCGCTTTTCCATTGAATTGATTCATTTTGGTAAAACCCAGCAAGGGAGGTATGCCTCCATGGGAGATAAGTGTCATTATAATAAAATTTTCACTATTTTGTTTTCATAATTAATTAAAAAGATCTGTTTACTGAAAGATACTTGAAGAGAATGTATAATTAAAATAATCGATATGTTAAAAGTGAATAGATAATAAAGTAAAACATTTATAAAGATTTCCAATATTTAATAAATTCTATAGAAATTTTGCAATTTTTGAAACAATTGAAATTCCAACATATTCTCCATCTGTAAGAAAAAAACAATTCTTATCTAATATATTAAAATGTTATTATATAATTTAAGATCTCCCATATAATTTATATAGACATGTGCTAGATAATATATGTTTATCATTTGTATTTCCTTTATTTCGATTGTCAGAGAGCGAACTAATATGCACACAAGACATGATTCCAGTCCTAAGTAATTTCTGTATAGTTTCCAGAATCGAATCACACCACTTCCCAAACAAACTTATTTTAAATATGAAAGGTATTAGTGAGACAGTTAATGATGAGGTGGCAACAATATTGCGGCCAATTATCCGTTTCAGGTGGATCGAGGATCTGAGAGAAGAATTTAACAGGAGTTTGGAAACGCTAATACAGGATCTGCAATTAAATGATCTTAGCGGGGAGGAAATTATTAAAACTTTGACAGAATGTTTTCAAAAAGCAGGGGAAAAATTCAAGGTTAAATACGCAATGAACCAGAAGGACAAAGGGTGTGGTACAATAATGCATGTAGAAAGAAGAAGAAATTTGTAGAAAGTAGTCTTTTAAAGTTTAGAAAAGAAAGCACAGATGAAAGCAGAAAAAATTATGCGCAAGAGAGAAAGGAATATAAAGACTTATTGGCAGAAACAAAACTAGCATGGCAAAATAAGAAATCCGAAGAAATGAGAGTCGCGACTGAAAGTGGGAACATTGCGGACATATGTAAAGCGATAAGGGAACTCAAAGTAAAGTCCATAAATCGGACAAGAATAACGCCCGGGGAATGGAGAAGTTACTTTGATAGGGTGCTGGGAAATGAGACGTTAAGATATAATCAAGGAAATATAGTTGAGATCCCTGACCCAATTCATATTCAATTACTGGATCAGGATATTTCGAAAAATGAAGTGGTTTCTTCCATTAAATGTTTAAAGAATGGTAAAGCACCTGGAATTGATGGAATACCAGGGGAATTCTTGAAAAATATGATATCATCCAATAAATTATTAGACGTTTTGAAAACTGCGTTCAACAAACTTTTTAATGGAGGAGATTATCCGGAAGCCTGGGCGACAGGTGTCATCCAACCGCTATACAAAGGGAAAGGTGGGGCACAGATACCAGAAAGTTATAGGGGAATTTGTCTCTTGTCAGTGTTCGGAAAAATATATTGTAAAGTACTTTACGAACGAATCAGACAATGGGCTAAAGAGAACAATAGGCTCTCAAAATATCAGGCAGGTTTTAGAGAAGGGTACTCCACGGTGGACAACCTATTTGTTCTGAGAACATTAATTGATGACAATCTGAAAATGAAGGGGGGTAAATTATTTTGTGCATTCATTGATTTTAAGATGGCATTTGATACTGTGGACCGAAGCGCACTTTGGGAAAAATTAAATCGGAAAGGATTGTCTCGTAAAATGATACATGCTTTAATGCCAATTTATAAATATGTTAAATTTTGTATAAAAGTAGACCAAGGGCACATTACAGAGAGCAGCGAAGCCAATCGGGGAGTGAGACAAGGTTGCATTTTATCACCAATGCTATTTAATCTATTCGTTGATGATATTGTAGACGTAATGCCTAGAAGGAGAAATTGAGGCTCCGGAGATAGGAAATGTTAGAATCCCAGTCCTGTTGTATGCAGATGATTTAATTATCTGTTCCAAGACAATCAAGGGATTGCAAAGAGGTCTTGACCTACTGGAAATATACTGTAGGAATTGGGGATTGACTGTAAATGCTAGTAAGACAAAAACAATGACATTTAAAAATGGGACGGTTTATGGTAGAACAGAGGAATGGAAATACAGAGATCAAGTTCTTCAAAACGTGAAACATTTCGAATATCTTGGTACGACGTTGAAAATGAACGGAAAGTGGAAAAAACACATTGATATAGCATTATTTAAATGGAGGGGACAACTTAACAGTGTACTCGGTATTCTGGGTCGAGTGCCTGATATTCCAGTCAGCACATTAGAAAAAATGTATGGAGCTATGGTCAGGCCAGTCATGCACTATAGTAGTGAGATTTGGGGTTTCCAAAGAACGGAAATACTAAATAAGGTATATACGCATTTTCTAAAGTATATTACAGGACTTAGTAAGGCCGTTTCTAACTGTGGAATTTTATATGAATTCGGGTCATTCCAGGACGATATTAACTGTAAAATTCGTGTACTCAAATACTGGTTGCGAGTAATCCAAGGTGAACAAACAATGCTTAGAGCAATTTGCTACGACCACCAAATTAAAAACATAGATGTTAAATTTTGGGCAGACGAGGTTAGGAGAGAACTCCAAAAGATTGGGATGGGCTGGATATGGGAAAAAGGGACTGAAAATCGCAAGAACGTGTGGAGAAAAATAAGGAGGAGGTACTTAGATGTAAACCAACAAGATACCTTCGCCGAATGTACAGGAAAACGCTCACTGTGTTTACAAAGAGACCTAAAACACGTCTGGGGAAAAGAATCGTATATACTCAACCTAGGATTTAAGGAGAGATCAGGGCTTGCTTGGTTTAGGCTAGGGGCATGGAAATTTCTAAAAATTAGCGACGATCACGATATGCGAATATGTCCAATGTGCGGGAACTTTGAAGATGAGATACATATATTAGGAAAATGTAATGATTTAGAATATTGGAGACGTCAGTTATTACCGGAAAGATTTCTAAATTCAAATCGGGAAAGATTGGCATGCTACGAGTTATTGGTAAATCCAGAAAATTGGATAAACCTCGGTAAATTTCTGGACAAAACGCGAAAAATAAGGACAACACTCATTCATGAATAAATATATGTTATCAAAATGCAATACCATTAATTATTAACAATTATATATAAATTAATTAGTGTATAATGCTGTTGTGTTATTATTTAATTGTAATATTAATGTGTTTTCTTTATGTAATTGTAATGTTAATGTTTTTTTAGTGTATAATGCTATTGTGTTATTATTTAATTGTAATATTATTATTGTGTTTTCTTTATGTAATTGTAATGTTATTGCTATTGTGTTATTACTTAATTGTAATATTATTGTGTTTTCTTTATGTAATTGTAATGTTAATGTTTTTAGTGAATAATGCTATTGTGTTATTATTTAATGGTAATAGTTTTATTGTGTTTTCTTTATTTAATTGTAATGTTATTGCTGTATTTGTTTATTTTTCTTTACACTAGTACCAATTATTACTTTATTGTAACGGACTGTCAACAGCACGTACGGCTTACTGCCCGTGCGACCCATATTTGTAAATAATATTGTAAATATCTTACTTTTTGTCTAATAAAGTCCTACTACTACTACATTTTCTTGCACACTCAAAGGTAAAACCATGTTAACGCAGTCATACATCTGGTTTGTTTACATTATAACTGGAACTTAGCCCGGAAGAGGTATAGCGTCACAATTCGAAGTTTGATATGAAAGAACCAACAAATTTTGCTCAGAGGCCTTTTTTTCAGGCTTGAAGTTCTTTCAAGTGCCGTAATTCTACGACAAGGGACCTACGACTAAGTCTCTTCAGAAGAAACCGTACCCAGGATTTTTACCCCCTCAAACAATCAGATAATCGACGCTTTACTACAGTATATTTTATCATTCAACGAGATAAATAGTATTTTTATTTAACGACGCTCTTTTATAGGTAAGGTCTTTAATGTCACATTCAAGGCTTGGTGTAAAAGCGATAACAAATTTTACTTACAGAACTTTTCTTCAGATTTGAGTATCTTTTAAGTGTCGCAAACCTACGACCGGGATTCACAGATTTATTTCCCTTCAGAAAGGTTTTTACCACCTGAAAAAATCTACCCCTATCGAATTTGAACTATGAACATTAGAACCGGGGCGAGTATGGTAATCATTTGTCCACCGAGTACGATGTCATTAATCTATAGGCTTCCTGCAAATATATTGTGAAGATCCTCCAGTTTTAAACATGAACCCAAGGACAAGGTACAATCACAGCATCATTGTAGAAATGAATAATACATTTATGAATTAAATTTATTATACTTTTACTTATTACTTACTTACTTACTCACTGGCACTATCGAACCCGTAGGTTCATGGCCGCGCAGACATAAGCTCTCCATACATCCCTATCCCGAGCTAATGCTTTCCAATCATTCCCTGTATAATCTACTTCCCTCAAATCATAGTTAATGTTGTTCACTTTTACTTATTAACGAACATAAAATGCATATGGGCTCTTCCGTTAATAATCCTATGATGCTAAGATATTTGAGAATTGTTTACATGTCTGGTTTAATTTTATAAGATTGTAGTCAATTTGACGATCGCTTTAATTCCAAGCACTGTCTGTATTTCCCACACTTTCTGCATACTTCATGTTGTCAAATTAGAAGCTTGGGTCTATTTCATAAAAGTTATATTTTAGGCAGTTACTTATTAGCAGTGTGAAATTTACTAGTTAGCAGCCTGGTAAATCCTGTTTTATAAACGCAACTCTACACTGCTAAATATGCTATACTACTTTTAGCAGTTATCAGTCTGACTTGATGTAAATGAGTTTATGACATAGACAACAATTACTCTCTCTGTTGAATTTCAAGACCTTCT
Source organism: Diploptera punctata (assembly GCA_030220185.1). NCBI lineage: Eukaryota > Metazoa > Arthropoda > Insecta > Blattodea > Blaberidae > Diploptera > Diploptera punctata. The sequence continues at coordinate 2,311,962 of JASPKZ010009818.1, read as the reverse complement.
CTATGGATTGCATTTACACATGACTCCGAAATATGGTAGCTCTGTTGAATTGTTGTTCTGTAATACGTTAGTATTCTTTAACAAAGTTATGAAAATGTCAAAATAAATTTAAAAGAACAAAAATCCACCAACAAAGAAAACTGCTTAAGGAAAATTTTAGAAAGTTATTTTTAAGATAAATTTGTTGTATTACTTTTACACTGTATACACTGCTAGCTACTTTTATCATAATCTCTTAACTTACGAACGAGATTCATTAGGAGCGTAAATTACTAGTACTCATAAAAAAATATTAGTGTAGATTAATAACACTCATAAGAAAACACAATTTTTTATGTTAATTTTTGCAGACAAGACAAATATAGATCATAATACCCAGATAGGAGGATGTTAATTATGTAACTTTTTTACCTGGTAAGTCAGTCGTCCTCAACTAAGTTATTAAACTTCACGTTGTTCTAATATGGAGGCCTTTCGAAAAGCAATGTTTCATCTTCTGCGTTTTAACTGGAACTGACGTATAGGTTGTATAACGGATTTTTTTACATAAAACCGTTATACAACCTATACAACACCATCATATGATTAAAAACCGGAAGATAGCGAGGTTTTTAATTTCCGAGATCATGTAAAACAATTCACAAACGTGCGTTGTATTTTTTTTTGCGCGATGGTGTTTTCAAAATAATAAATAATAGTAAAATATTTACACCTTTGTTGGAAATAGTCCACCGCTGTGGTCTCGAGGTAGCGTGCTGCCTTGTCACACAGCGGGCCCGGGTTCGATCCCCGGTCGGGGCAGTTTTTCTGGGTGAGGTTTTTATCGGGGTTTTCCTCGCCTGTAAGATAAGTGTCAGGAAAACTTTAAGGCCCAAACGGTCCCCGAAATCATATGGCCATCATCATCATCCTTAACATTATCATCATCACCATTATCCTTCACCGGTGTGGAAAGCAACGGGAAGCTACCACACCTACAATTCCCTAGTAAAGCTGCAAGCTTAGTATGAAAATGCTATGATTGTAGTGAAGGAACTGCCTTCGGGCAGAATTACTATGGATGTTGGAATTATTTGCGTTCAACTGACTATCGTTAATAGTGTGACCAATGTGTATATGGTAAATTCCGAAAATAATTTAGTTGAGTCTACAGCAGGCCGTGACATCAATCAGTCATAAAATAGTGGCAAGTACGAATTTATTGTTTTATATTGTTTAAAATAAAGTTCAGTTCATTTAAAATGCAGTGATTTGTTTCGTATAATGTATAGTAATACTACCTTTTGGATATATATTAGTATATACATTGTACGTAGTATACATAAAGGACAGTGTTTTTAGTTCCCGCACGAGCTAGGTAATATGTAATATTACAGTATAGTTATTTAGGTTGGCAACCCCGAAATTTAGGAAATTTAACTTTCAATCATGGTCACCATTGCTGTGAGTACGACAGAACAGACTATCGCGCAAATATTCCTTTGTCTTACACAAATGACATTGAGAATCTAATTAATATACTTAGAAAACTGTACCCATACTTTCAGGACGAGATATTACAAAATGTAACTTCAAGAATGGAGACAATCGTACTGGTCGCAATATGTAGAGAGGGAAGCACAAAGTGAAAAGAGACAATAGAATAAATAGAGTTTCAATTACCATCAAATCATTACTAAAATATTTATACTTGTAAAACTGTATGACTCCTCAGATTGTATACATACTATAGTATGTATTGTCGCGCAATTCAGATCATTTTAATAATATCATATAAATTTTAAATGTTTCAGTAATGTCGCGATAATATTTTAAGTTAAAGCGACATAAAGTAAAACAAAACAAATACGTAATTGTATTTCGCGCAATATATATATATATATATATATATATATATAGCGGCCTATATATATATTGAAGGGCCCGTGATGTCTGTTGTACTTTGGGAAATAAGAGGTGAATTGGTACTACTAACCGACTTAAAAATATCGATTCATTTGTTATTACTAAAGAGGCATTTCAAATATGAATTTATACTTAGAAGCGATTTTAAGTTAAGGTAAACTTAAAACTGACTGCAAAATTATCGCGTGTAGCACACGACAGGAAATATGTTAACACTAATGCAAACAACAGTCAGCGTTTTCTTGCATGTCTATACTAGGGGTTGGAACGTAGAATGTGAAGTTGCCTTAGGCTCTAAGACGACACATAAATAACGGCCTCAACCGCCAGTTAATAGTGCGTGAAGTAAAGTACTCATTCGTTTTTCTACTATGTTATTAAAAATATTAATTAAATTAAACCAAATCTATCTAATAAGATACATAGTCAAAGGGTTATCTATAAATGTATTATTTTGTAAAAAAAACTCACAAGGATCTCGTGGATTCTTCTAACTTCACACAGACCTCAATATTTTCAAAATACTTTTATTTTTGTGTCCGAACATCAGCCTTCAATATTATATTCAGAAATTCAGAAAAATATTGAAAATGTCATAATTAACTAGACATATTTTATACAAACAGGCCTACATTACTATATCGCTCATTATTAGGGCTGAAAAAAGTATCGATATCAGGGTAGTAACTAACTTCTATACACATTGTTTACAAAATGCGTATCTTTGTCAAGCGTCTCCACTGCCTGCTCGGAGCGGAGAGTGTGTATGTTCGACTCTCCTCAGTAATAGACCTGTTTACGTAACGTGTGGTTGTATCAGAATACCGAAACAAAAACTGTGCAAAGATGAGTCAATTCTTACACAAAGCGGATCGTACTAGAAGTCGGTCCCGAGTAGCTCGTGTGAACGTGCAGTTTATAAACACAACGGTCTGAGTACGATGCAGACTAGCCAATAATTTTTTTTTTCAGCCCAACTCATTATATTCGATTTTACACTATCAACAATATGTGATTATTGGATATACCGCCAGTTCCAAAACACACTAATATTAGCTACTTGAAAACTTGCGTCTAACTTCGAACCCAAAAGTCTATCTCTTTTTCATTACATAAAATCTTATATTCGCTTACAGTCAATGCTTTAAAAATAATTTTGAACCACCTTTAAGGAATTATATATTTTAACCATCTATTCGCTTAGAAATTGACAATTATGTTTCTTATTGTCATGTTGGGAAACATTAACACTTTTTATGGTTCTTCAATTTAACTCTGATATTTTTAGATTTACTTCTCTTCAAACCTTTGTTATTCTTTATAAAACTAAAGTGCATTTATAGTAATATGACTGTCCCTGTCCTTTTGTATGGGAGTGAATCTTGGATTACCACTACCAAACAAGAAAGTAAAATCCAAGCAGCCGAGATGAAATTTTTAAGAAGAGTAAAAGGCTGCACTAGAATGGACCAGATAACAAACGAGGATATCCGTGAAGAACTGCAGATCTACTCCATAAAAGAAAAGATATTTAACAACAAGATACAGTGGAAATAACATGTAGAAAGAATGGAAGGAAGTAGATTACCAAATAAAATCTTCCATTATTTTCCAAGAGGAAGAAGAGATGTCGGACGTCCTCGGAAGAGATGGTCTTAGATCTATTAGTGAAGCGGAACAGGCAACTCTTGCCTAAACCAGGAAGTGCAGAAGAAGAATATATATATATATATATATATATATATATATATATATGGTATGATAAGATAAATAAATGATTTACTTCTCTAAGAAAAATAAATGCCTGAACGGGATATATATATATATATATATATATATATATATATATATATATATATATATTCACAGACACGGAGAAATAGAAAAGCAAATAATTGGCACTTAAAAACTTATGGTAGGCTAATGGGTACAAAAGATTTATTTTACTTAGCAGGATATTATATTATCCCCATAGAGGTGTGAATTAATACTCTTTAAAACATAAAGCGACACGCGTGAAGTTCAAATAAACTACACAGAGGTCTCTGATGTTATAAAGGCGGTGCAAATTATCGCCAACGCGGTAATAAGTCGCAGCCGTTTACTACAATAGACAAACATTCTATGTGTTCTTAGAGAATAAAAACAAATTCTAGCTATTATTGAAAGTATTCTTACAAAAAATATTCTCTCAATTCAAGCTTATTTTACAGATATTTTAGAAAAATAATTAACATCGTCGAATAAAAATATAGTTAATTTGCACTGCTTTATAAAATTAAAAAACACGACAATTCAAATGTTAATATATTATTAAGCTCATTAATTACTCAATATCACTTGTTCAGACTACACATTTAAATCTAAACACGGTTTGATCTAGTTTTAAAAATTATTTTAATGAAATTATAATGGAACAAGTGGTTTTAATATTCATCTCGATTACCGGTAATCCTTAAATTGGCAAAAAAATAATGTCTCGTGCCAGTTATTTAAATATGTCGGACCGCAATGAAAACAAAATCATGTAAAAGCTGAATTATTACAATATAATTCGACAAAAATGTATGTTATTTCTACTATTTGTTTTTCTACTGTTTCATTAAAATATTAAATAAATTAAAATATTTGTATCTTACATGCTATTTAAGGGTTAATAAAAGCTTTGCTTATAAATAAAGTATCATATTCCAAAGTTCTATTATTAATATGGGAAAATGACATGTCAATTTGTCCAAAAAAATAAAAATAAAAATATAAAAATCGACGATTCTTCAAATTATATTAAGTGCATATGGATGCGAAACGTGGTTTCCTACTTTAAGAGAGAGAAAAAAGATTACTAGAACTTGATAATAAAATATTTAGGTATACTTTGACCAAAGAGAAACGTACAGACATGTAAGTGGAGAAAACTACGCAACAGTTTGTTACACCAGCTTAATGGGAAATCAGATGTAATAAAACTATTTACTCGTAAGTCCCTTGGACTGCACAGGTAATTTGGCAGGAATGGAAAATTGAAGATGAGCAAGGAAATTTCTAGCACGAAAACCAGAGGAAAAGTGTCCATTAGGTAAGCCAAGAATGAGATGGGAGAATAAAATTAACCTTGATTTGGAGAAGGTGAATTATACAAATAATATTAGAAAATATAAGCTCAGTATAGGGAACCTCCTGTTTCGATAGTGACAATAAGTTAAGTATGGGAGGAAAAATTACAGACATCTCTAAATTTAAACTAAATCTATAGGCTCATGCAAACAGAGACTAATTTGCGTTGATAGGGATACAAACCATGAGGAAAGTAAATGATGTACGGAAATCGATCAATTGTGTAAAATGAGGGATTGCCTTGTTTTAACAGATTATTTTACGAATGTATTCATTTATATACAGATTTTTAATGTTTACACACATTTCTGTGCCTAAAGTTTTATGTTCCTTCTCCATTCGTCTCTATCCATCCACTCCATGTCCTCCAGTCCTCTTGTTCTCATTCCAGTTCTTATTTCTTGCATCCACGAGGATACAAACCCGCCAAAGCCTGTCCCAAGCCGGGTTAATAAAGGATGAGGGGGAGGAGTAACAACCTCGTTTAATAAAACAGGGTTCAGTACGCCCGGGTGATAGTGCCCTGAAGGGTCCCTTATCCAGGGTACAGATACTGCTGCCTTGCAGTTCCTCATTGGTTTCATAAAGGCCAGAGGAAAAATCACCTGGTTCTCCAGGTTGGGGGTTGATGTATCGGGCCAGTTCCCTGTTCGTCACAAAAAAAAACATAACAGTGCTAAAAAGTCTAAAGATTTAAAACCGGGTGGACATATTTTACAAATATTATATTATATTATACTTAAACATGTTAATAAACTGAATGCACTGGAAATTGACTTCTGGGGACGATCAGCCAAAATATCCAAGAAAGATATAATAAGAAACACAGAAATACGACGCCTTATGGAAGTGGAAGAAGAAAGTATCACAAGTGAAAGGAAACTACTGAAATAGTACGGGCACGTACGTAGAATGGGATAATGAAAAATACCGGATTGTACAAGAATGGGCGAGTAAAAGGCGAGGATGAAGAAGACGATCTGCTACTACCTGGATACAGAATTTGCATGCGTCAATGGAAATATTTGGTGTAGTGGAGGATGATATACAAGATAGAGACAAATGACGTAAAATCATAAACAGTGTAGAGTTCAGAAAAGTAATATCTAACTTTGTGTATTTTATATGTCAATATATTTTGATATTTTTCGACTGGAGACAAACTTCTGTATTGAAGATTATTCTCATTAATAAAACAAAGTATATTAATCTGAACTGGTATTTCGTAGGAACATGAGTATAACTATCATAGAAATTAAAATATAATCTTGTTACTAAGATCCCGTAAGTTAGCATCTTAGGACTTGTTTCCGTCTGAGGTTTCGGAACGACGAACGAGGAAAAAAAAAAAAAAAATCACGCTGCGAGCACTCAATGAAACTTATGCCAACTAGCAAAACAGTCGCATCTAATCACACCTAATTGTGTTATGTCCAAGCCAATTTCGTCCATAGAATTACAGCTAAAAGCCCTAATTGAGAAATTAGTAAATACAAAAAGTAATGTTTCCAAAAAAACAGCCTATATATAATGGTAAACACAAGTGAGAAAAATATGCATGTTGTCCGGATCAACATTCTTAGGGATGTATTCACGTAGACTTTCACGGCAGGAGTTGCTGAAGACAACCCTTGAGGATGCCAGACGCAATCTCTGGCGAAACGTCGGGGAACTACAAGCCTCAAGACCACGGCCTACAGCCCGAAAATCTTCAAGATCATCATTCTTAGGGAGTTTCCTACTATCCCTGATCAGGCCCCGAAGATGAAATATAAGGTTCCAATATCTTTATGATTAGTTGAAAATAATCACCGCTTCAAATAGTAGAATGACTGGAGCTGGGATTTGAACTCAAGATCTCCATATTTACGCGCTGGTGCTCTTCCTTTGAGTTACTTAGGCGCTCCTCCTGGAGTAAGCACACATTTCCTCCTTTTAACCTTTTAGTAAGCAGTGAAACTTGGTTCAAAAGACTTAATTGGAGTGCTTCTACTAGGAGAAGCTGAGGGTTTGCTGAAAAATCAGGGCACGCAGACATCCAATATAAAAATGGATTAGTACAAGAAGTACAGAGGTTTTCTTTTAAAAGAAGCTTTCATATATCTTAACCGTAGACATACTGCTCATGCTACTTATGTTCCATTATTTTCTTCTTCTTCGAGTTCAAGGTTAGGCTGTAAGCCTGTGCCGAGTCAAAACATATCCCTCAATCTGGTCATGGGGCGTCCAACGAAACATTATTATGTACCGTACCGAATTATAGGCCTACCTTTCATTGCTCCGAGAATCAAGTTTCCAACATCAGGAGAGGAAACGACTTCCAGACAATCGTAACCGATAAATTTCCAAACGTATTCGGGAATCAGAATGCTACGACTATTTATTACCAATGATATTGAACTTTTTTTGACTAGATAATAAAAACAAACAGAATCTGCATTCTATTTAATAGCCAACCAAGGTCGGACTTAGGACGGAGGGATGAAGTTGTAGCGCGCGCGTATATATTGAAAATAAGAATGCAAGTTCACAGTCAGTCTGATGTATAAACTGGATCATAACCTTTCACAAAGGTATAATAAATCATTCCTCTTATCATATTTACAAAACTTAAGTCATACAGAATTTACAATCTTCATTATCCAGATATATTTATTACGCGACATAACTAAACCAAGAATTGTCACTTGCCGGTCAAAAATGCATTTGTGTATGGGCAGCAACTGTATTATCCGACACAGCCGGAAAGAGTTTTTTACCTTTATCTTTAAATTATTTATTATTTTTTATGGGTTTTAAGCTTTTTTTTATTTCCCTTATTATTTAGTGAATATATTTAAGTAGTCATAAAGTTAAAAGAGGAACACTGACTCGCTTCATTTGTAGATGATTTGCGAATTAATGCCGTGTCATCCTGCATACACTCGCTTCACGCCAGTTTGTGGCGTCGAGTAGTGCAGTGCAATACCCTAAGTAAGCTAGGTAAGGGCTTCATTTGCTATTTGTTCCTGACTATACACGGTTAGTATCTATGTCAGTGCGACGCTCAACAGTGCTGCTATGACTGCATGTAAATGTTATGCGTGTTGTATGATACTAATTCCGAAGTACACAGTCAGTTCCCAATATCATCTAACATATTCCAACGTTTGCTGACTAATAAATTATTTTAACAGAAATAATTATTGCATACATTATAATTATTATTAATTATTATAAATAATTATTGCATACATTATAATTTATAATAAAATGTGAAGTAATCGGATTTGTTAAAACATTACAAATTCAAGTTCATTATAGATTAACCAATAACTGAACATGAATAATTACTAAGTAAATTAATAACTACTAATAAAGTAAAATCAATATCTTGGCAAATGCCTCATCCTCAACTACGTTTATTCTTTTAGAACTGCAGGCCTTTCAGAAACCGGCTTACATCTTCAGCAGAAGGGTGTGCGCTACTGACTCACCCTTCAGCAAAAGGTGGAAACCGGATTCTGAAAGGATTACAGTTCTAAAGATATTTAACCTACTTGAGGACACGGCACCTGCCAAGATATTTATTGATTTTAATATTTTACTTTTTGATTATTCGCCGTCCCGCGCCGTAGCCGAGCGGTTAAGGTAGGAAGCCTTGGCGCAGAGCTACGGGACTTGCGCTGGTTCGAGGCTCCATGGGGGGAGAAATTTTCTCATGGTATTTCGGCCAGTATGGGACCGGTGCCCACCCAGCATCGTGAGGCAATTGGGTAGCTACAATAAGTAGCGGCTCCAGGTTGAGGAACCAGCTATAACGGCTGGGGGACTCGACATGCTAACCACATGTCACCCCTACACTGGCTGTTGATCATCTACCTCTGTGATTGACACATGTGGATGTGAAGGGCCAGCAGCCGGCTGGTAAAAGGGCAACCGCTGAAAAGTGGAAAGACCCTCAATCGGAAATCGGATTATTCGCCTCAACAGAATTTTATTAATAACTACTATATTAAGCACGTAAATACTTATTTTTAAAGTAAATGCTTCAAACGTACAGTTTTAAATATATTATTAGAAACAATATGGGACTACTTGTATATAAACAAAATGTTAGCCTATTTTGTTTTATATTGTGTATATTTCATATCGAACAACAATAATATGTACTGTTAATGCCAATTCTACATACATAATTTCCCCTATTTTTGGAAAACATTTCATATATTAGAATTTTAAAATTAATTTACCTAAGTCACGAATTGAATAATTACTGAGCAAACATAGCCCAGACAGTGAGCTGATTACTTATCCGGTTAGGTCCTCCTTGAACTTGTGAGGTCAAAAAAAAGTGTACACGTAATCTAGGGTTAAAATTTTGCACAAAGGGTCGTGTCCTATAAGGAACGGATGCCGTGGGGTAAGTAGAAGTACTACAAAAGGAGAGGATAAACTGAGAAAAAGAAAGAAAACCGAAATTTAAAAAAAAACTTCTTTTGTAATTTCCAACATTTTTTTACACAAAGTGTACTTCAAGCACTAGATGAAAACTATTTTAACTATGGTAAAAAAATGGATGTTTCAAAATGCCCTACTGGATAATTACAAATTATTTACATAATATGAGCTTGCGCTCTTTTGAAAGCAATCAATTTTCTTTTTTATTTTACAATACATCTATATGCAGAATAAATTATTTTTTGAGTGTTATTAAGCAATAAGGCGATAGCTTAGTTTCCGGCAAATAGAAAGCAAAACCCCGCTGCATGGCGAGCGTGGAAATGTGTAATTACGCGCATTAATTCATATTCGAAAGTATGTTCAATTATTTACTAATTTATATAATAGAAACAATTGAAATATCCATTCATCTAATTGTTGGATTTTTTATATCCACTCTTAGACAGAGAATCACATTTGTACCAAGCACATTAATACTTGTAGCACTAATAAATAAATAACATTTCATTCGAAATACTGTACTTCAAAGCACGACCACGCTGAGACAAAACTGCTGTGTGACTGACTGAATGACTGCCGTACTCCTACGAAGGGGATTCAAGTCGGGCGCAGTGCCGGGAACTCCATTATCAGAGACTGAGATTGCCGGCATCCGTGTAACGCGGCGACACGACAGCCGAGTTGTCAGCCCTGCGTGTTGGCAGCGTTTACCCCCAGAACAAGCGTCTGGTACCCATTTTCATTAAAGGCTGAGTCAACCCTAGGGACACAGTGCCATCAGAAGGATTGGGCCAATTTAAAAATCCCGATCCCACCGGGACTCGAACCTTGGACTTTCTGGTTTGTAGAGTATTGCCTTAGCCAACTGCGCTATGGCGTACATCAAATTTTGCACAGAGGAATCTTTATTCAGGCTTGCGGTTCTTATACGAGCCTGAAAATCTTCAGTCTATGGACCCACGGCTTAAATCCCCTCCCGGAGGACTTGTCCTTGGAATTTTCCATCCTAAAAATCCGTCGATCCCGGCTGGGTTTGAACCCGCGTCCCTCAGAATTAGAGGAACAGAACACAACCACTAGTTTACTGCGGCAGATGTATCCTCATTTATTAATATGTAATTTGTTGGGCCCAGGGATTTAGCTGAAAAGAAAACAAGTTAGCAGAGACGGCTTACGTAGTAAACATGAGGGAAGATGTTAACTCGCTTTTAATAATGTAAGTACACTCAGCGTTATTAAAACTTCTTGGATCTGGCATCAATATTTACTCGCAATCAGGAAGAGACACGTGATGTATTAGTACACAAAGCGAATAAAATAGGTGTCGCTAGTATAGCGAACGGAAAAAAATAAGACCAGGCTTTGAGCGTACAGTCCGCATAACATGAAAAGTGGCGCAGATACCCGAAATGAATTTAAGAAATTCACTTTAAGTATATAAACATTTCAAACTACAGATTTACTTTTATAGAAAGAAACGAAAGTACTTTTGAGTTCCGAAACATGCCGATCGTATTTCGGCCTTGGTAGACAAATAAGTTGGCTGACTGCTCGTCTCTATTCCTTCAGTCCTATTTACTATACGAGCTATGAAAGTAACGCATGATGACTTGATTCTGAGCTATGGAGTCCCGATGAGAGGAAACAATTCTCATGGAATCTCGGCCAGTATGGGACCGTTGTTCATCCAGCATTTTGAGAAATTTGGGTAGCTACATTAAGTAGTGGCTTAGGCTGGAAGAAACAGCTATAAAGGCTTCTTCTTCCAATGGCGCTACAGCCCATAGCGAGAACTCAAATCATCTTTATCCAATGCTCTCTGTTGCCAGTTCCTACATTTCAGGATTTGATGACAATCTTCCTTTACTGAGCGCATTCCATATTTTCTTAGGTTTTCCTAATGGCCACTTCCCAAACATTTCCTCTGTCATCACTGTCTTAGGTATGCATTCTTTGTCCATTCTTTGAACGTGTACGGCCCATTGAATTTTTCAAATTTCACAAGAGTTGATAAATCAAGTTCCTTAAAAGGGTTATATATTTCCTTATTATACTTCATTCTCCATATTCAGTCATCTTTTACTGGTCCATATATCCTTCTCAAAATCTTTCTTTCAAGAATGTTAATTAAATTATCACAGCTCTCTGTCATAGTACAGGTTCCACTCCAATATTCCAATATTGGACGTATACAGGTTTCATATTATCTTCTTTTAACTTTCCTAAAGATAATTTTGGATTACAGAATTGAAAGTAGTCTTATTTGATCTAAATATTCTATTTCGTATTTCTTGTAATTCATCATTGTTATTTGTAATAATTTTGCCTAAATATGAAAAACTCTTTACTATTTCAAAAGTGTTTGTGCCTATTATTAATTGTGATCTCTTGTCTGTGATGGTGCAAAAGTTTTGTTTTTGACTCATTACCCTTGAGACCGAGTTTTCTTGCTGCTTGTTCTAATTGACTAAATGTCTCTTTCAGATCTTGTGTGTTTCTAGCCACAATGTCAACATCGTCGACATATGCTGCTATCTGAATAGATTTATACATCAAAGTTCCTCCTCACCATCATCAACAATCACGGATTAAGCCCATGTGGCTTGTTCCGGTCTCAAAGATTCTCATTCAAAAAGTTCAATCCATCTCTTTTTCGGTCTACCAATGTTCCTGTCTCCTCTTGGTTTGTAATTAAGTATAATTTTTGGAATCCGATCATCTTTCATTCTTTGAACATGTACTTTCCAGTTTTTTTTCTAGATTATTTTATTTTATCTAAAAGTTTAAAAATATTTAGCTCATTTCTAATATCTTCACTTCTTATTCTATCTAGAAGTTTGCAGCCAGCCACACTTCTCAGAAATCTCATTTCAGCTGTTTGATTGATCTTCTCTTCTCTTTTAGTTAAAACCCAAAATTCACTACCATATAATAGTAAGGGGACGGCCACTGCTTTATAAAATCAAAGTTCCTTCAGTTACTAAAAAGGCTGGGGAATCCAATATGTCGACCATATATTACTCCTATAAAGGCTAGATGATGACTCACCTCTGTGATTAACATATGTGGATGTGAGGTTAGCCGTATGATGGATGGTAGGCCAAGGGCCTACTAGGTTTGTTGCGCCATGGAGAGTTTAGTTTTTAATTGTACAATATATAGGTTATACAAACATGCACACATAGTAGACCCCTGCTCTTTATTATTCTATATTAATAGACGTTTTCCATGAAGACAACATTTATTGTTGTAGGCCAATTTTAATATATACATCATCATCATCAACAACATCAAGGCTTAGGCCCTCTGGCCCGTTCCGACTTCAAGAGATTTGGTCTTTCCATCTAGTAAATGGCCTTCCTTGACTTCTAGATCCTGTGGGTCTGTAGTTTAAAATAATTTTAGAAGGTCTATTATCTGGCATTCTTAGTATATGTTCGTACCAATTTTGTCTTTGTCAATTTTATCCGTCAATTTAAAAATATTTAATTGACCTCTTATCTCAGAACTACTTCTCTGGCCCATAAGAGTGTTGCCTGCCGTTGGCCTTAAAAATTTCATCTCCGCTGCCTCTATTTTCCTATCTGAATAAGTCAAAGTCCAATTTTCACTGCCATAGATACTAGTAGGAACGGCCAAGACTTTATAAAATTTCAGTTGAGTATCCTGAATTGTTTTATTCTTTAGAGTTCTTATTGTTCCACACATTCTTAGAAATGTTTGTATTTTTATATTTATATCTTCTTTTTTGGCAGTATGATACATTAAAACCCGAATAATTGTAGGATTTCACTTGTTCAATGATATTATTTATCACAATTTTGCATCTGAGATGATTTTTTCCTCGAAATGCCATTGATTTTGTTTTTGTACATGAAATGTTTAAATTGTATTGCTTGCCTATTTTTTCTAATTGGTTTGCAGATCTCTGGAGATTATCTTCTGATGAACTAAAAATAGCCTGGTCATCTGCGAATAAAATCATGTTTGTCATTTATTTTAAAATTTTCAATTAAGTCACCTTGCCATATTTTAATAGCACAGTCAACATATATATGCATATAGGCCTAAATATTTAGATGAATGGGGATAAGAAAAAACTTACTTTTTCGAAAATTCTATGTTATGAGTCTCTAGCACAGTCACGCAGTCATAGAGTTAGTGACCGCTGATAATAAGTAGTCAATAATAACGATGTAACTATTTTACATGGTTCAGCTTTCCAAACTCAACAAAGAATATTACATGTCCTGTAAACAAATGGGAAAGTGACTTGATTATTTGCAATCTGTTCATTGTCTGGCGGATATAAAAACATGCGCCATAGACTGGTTAATGATAGAGTAGAATATGGAACCTGTAACTGTAATATGGACGACAGTGATCATACGGTTACTGAAGACAATGAACGAAATTATTCAGTTGCGCTATTTCGGAGCAGTGAACCTAAATCTGAAATATTGCTTCATGAGATTTGGTCTTCAAGTAAGCACATGAACATTATTATTGGTTAGTTTGTTCATAACTTAACGAACTAATATTATAGGTACGAAAGCTAATTCTATAAAAATATGATGTGTCTAAAATATAATAAGTTATTAACAATTTATAACTGAAAGGAACAAAATATGTATTTCCGCGGTGGACAAGTGGTTACGCTCCTTGCCTCTGGTCCCGAGGGTCGCGGGTTCAAACCCGGCCGTGGTCGATGGATTTTTTTAGGACGGAAAAATCCAAGGAGCAAGTCCTCCGGGAGGGACTTTAAGCCGTGGGTCCCGAGTATGAAGATTTTCAGGCTCGTAAAAAATCCTTAAGCCTGAATGAAAAGGCCTCTAAGCAAAATTTACCGAATTTTCCCGTCCTAGTACTACCTTGATTTCCTAGATGTCAGTATGAGGCGGAACGCTGACCACGGACCACTCAAAATGACATCCATGTGAAAACAAGTGTAACTAAATTAGTATGGTTCAAATTCTTCCCTGTAGGGGAAGAGCGCCTAAATCTGTGTAAAGGGAAAACATAGGCTTACAATACAATAATAATAACTTATATAACGCAAAATGTACGGTAACTGCATTAATAGGTATATAACAACGCTTCAGTAGTTATTGTTTTTAAATATAATTTTATACCGAGAATTTACAATAATTATCATTCCTTTATTCACCGTTGTAGTCTCGAGGTAGCGTGCTGCCTTGTCACGCAGCGGGCCCGGGTTCGATTCCCGGTCGAGGCAGGCTCCAAGTTGAGGTTCTTTTCCGGGTTTTTCCTCACCTCGCCTGTCTGGAAGCTTAGGGCCCAACGGTCCCCGAAAATCATCCTTATCATCATCATCATCCTTCACCGGTGTGGAAAGCAACGGGAAACTACCACACCTGTAATGCCCTAGTAAAGCTGCAAAGCATAGCATGAAAATTCTATGATTGCAGTGAAAGACCTGCCCTCGGGCAGGATTGATGGATTATTGCTTTAACATAAATTTAAGTTCCTATCGCTAAGTCTCTAATTCAGAGAAGCAATTAATGATGTATTTATTTATTTATTTATATATAGCGCGGGTATCAATGACCGCCTGAGTAAAATACAATTCATAAATAAGGACTAGACCTACTATTTAAGGTGAATATGTACGAGTATTTAAATTTGCGTGCATAGTGGAAAGCAATTCAAAAAACTGATGACAACAAAATAGGGGGATACAGTTTGCTGTTGCAATTACGTATCTATCGTCTACATCCAAAAATTTAATTACACCACTCGATAGATAGGTCCTAAAGGATTCAACGACGTTGGAAGGACGACCTGTAGCATACTGTGCGGCGGGGAGCGGAACGGGCCAATAGACCCATACCGTGAAGAAGAAGAAGAAGAAGGAGATGATGATATATAAAGGATCAAATAACTCATTGTGTGTGGACTGTGACGCATCACGCGCGGCGGAGGGGGAAGCCTTTTGAGGTCGTTTCGCTGTGTCACATAAATTTAGTTTAATATAAATTTTGACTCGGAAAAGTTAGGACGTTCGTTTGAGTTTCAATCGTCATCTCTAGTCAGGATATATCGATTGCGTATATAAAACGTTAGTGTGAAATAGTTATAATGAATATACATGGTGCTAAAGTAAACAATTTAAACAAATAATGCAATGTTAACCTATACTCGTCAAGAAACCAAATCAAAATATAGAGATCATATACGGTTGGAAAGAGCTTCTCAAGGGCAATCCTGTGGCACCCATAAAACACCATATGACAGAGTGAAACGGTGCCGGGAACGTAAAAGAATGATGGCGTCCGAGCGGATCAACGACGGCGCTAGTATCTCTGCACCAGGGCGGCCGAGCCTATGCAGGTGGGTGATGTAATCACTTCTATATCAACGCCGGACTGTATGGATATCGATTGTGTCCGATCGCTGATTATGAAGAAACATTGGGCAGCAGGTAGTGCACGTTTCACTACTACGTTTGTCAACAATCCATTAGGACAAGCAACACAAGGAGAATAAAATATCACATCTTAAGAAAACTTCAGAAACCAGCTGGAAGAAGATCATTTTTCTCAGCTCGAAATTTTAATTGCAGAAAAACTACAAGATAAGCATAATAATGATTGGGTCAAGGCCGTAAAAGGCCGGTACCAGAACGACACATCAATAACTCACAGTGCACATGAGTGTAATGTGTGTGACCGTCTGTGGTTTCTGCGTTCATTGAAGCCACCAAAAAAAAAAACACTTACCGGTGCTTAATAATACTTTCCCAGAAGAGCCTTATTATTTAGTGAACATATTTAAATAGTCAATAAAATTAAAATGAAGTTAAAAGAAGAATTAAAAGGTTTCAAGTTTTTCTTTATTTCTCTTATTATTTAGTGAACATATTTAAGTGCCTGACTTTAAACTCTGTGGTACGTGTAGGAAATCGCTGGATTCTGACAAAATGACCACGTTGTCACGTTCGAACGGATTTATGTATCCACCTAAGCAACATGGGTTGCCCACATTAGATCAGATCAGTGCACGTTTAGTATCACCGTGTCTGCCATTTATGAAGAGACGTCGGTTGCGTTACGACGGCAACTACGGCATCGTCGGACAAGTCATTAATGTACCCGTCGATGTGGACACAATCGTGCAACAACTACCGCGTCAATTGGACAACGATCAGGCGTTCAATGAATTTGCAAATCAAATATCCAAACGTTGGGGATGTCTGTTTAGTAAACGCAACAGTCAATGGCATCTTCAAATCCATACTCGGGTGTGTGTACATTCATCCGGGCACAGAGCAGAAATTAAGCTCTGTATGTTACGACAGCTGTTAAAGTATTCTCGCAAGATCGCTCGTTGCCCGATTTCATGCTCAGCGAGTTTAATTTGTCTTACATCGAAACTTCAACAACGCTAGGTAATACCTGTATTGATTGAACGTTACCAGAAATCTCTATGTATCCTGTATGCCATTTGTTTCATACTTTTCGGATCGCAGACCTATCATTAATAAAGTTATAACACAAAAATTATTTGTTTACTTGATTTCTTTCCTGAACCCGACGAAAGGAAAATGTTACCATCACAAATAAAACATGAAGCAATTTCCACATCGAAAATTAAAAAGATGACTGCAATTAAAAAAAATCGGAGCGAAAATGGTAAGCGGGCAGAATTTTTAGGGTCAAATCCACATTCAAAGGGGGAAGGACTTCTTAGTGTTGAAAAAATTATCATGACATACATATCCATCCATCAATAGTAATTCAGCCTGAAGGCAGTTCCTTCACTCCAATCATAGCATTTTCATGCTATGCTTGCAGCTTTACTAGGGAATTGTAGGTGCGGTAGCTTCCCGTTGCTTTTCACACCGGTGAAGGATGATGATAATGATAAGGATGATGATGATGGTCATATGATTTCGGGGACCGTTTGGGCCTTAGAGTTTTCCTGACATTTGTCTTACAGGTGAGGAAAAACCCCGATAAAAACCTCACCCAGAAAAACTATCCCGACCGGAGATAGAACCCGGGCCCGCTGCGTGACAAGGCAGCACGCTACCTGGAGACCACAGCGGTGGACGACATACATATAATACGCTGAAATATAATATTACCCGTTATGTACACGTATTCACGTAAAACACACACGACACAGCCGCAGCCCGTTTTTGTTTCACGTATCGGATATTTTGAATTTATTTATTGAAATAGTATATTACGATCCGAGGTTGGAAGTGGTTTTTACAGAAGTGAGGAAATGTTTAAAAAACCGAAAGATAGCGAAGTTTTTAATTTCCGAGATTCTGTAAAACACTTCACAAACGTGCGTTGTACATTATTTTTTGCGCGATGGTGTTTTCAAAATAATAAATAATAGTAAAATAATAACATATTTGTTGAAAATATTTGTGATCATTATAAAAAACTAACGTTAACAATGTTTATTAGTTTAGACTACAGCAGGCCGTGACACCAATCAGTAATAAATGGCGGCAAGTACGTAATTATTGTTTTATATTGTTTCAAACGAGGTTCAGTTCATTTAAAATGCAGTGATTTGTTTCGTATAATGTATATTAACACTACCTCTTGGATATATGTTTGTATATACACTGTACGAGGTAGACATAAACGGCAGTGGTTTTACTTCCCGCACAAGGTTTGTAATATGTAATATTGCAGTATAGCTATTTAGGTTGGTAATCCCGAAGTAGGATGTTGAAATATCAATCGTTGTCGCCATTGCTGTATGACAAAACGCACTATCCAGCAAAAAATAACATTTCTTAGCATTTTGTATTATTTTTATCTTTTCCTGGATATTATTATGTTTATTTAGTCTCATTGAACACGAGTCCATAAATTGATCAGTTATGAAGTAATGTCAATTTTACTATTTGGGACTCTCTGATAGTAAGTGCTGGTTCTAACAAAACCAGTCACAGTCTTATTCAATTAAGTTCTTATGAGGAACATGGATTAAGCGAACCTTAAATTAGCGAAACAATAATTTCTCCTGCCACTTATTTAAACGTTCCGGACCGCAAAGAAAACTAGATTATGCAAAACTCTAAATGATTATTGTACATTATTACGTAATTTGATTCAAATATAACTAATTTCTACCTTTTTTAATTATTTTCTTTCTCTAGTCTCAAGCATACTTTGTCACTTTTGGCAGATTCTATTTAGGTTTGTTTATAAAAATAAATACACTATGGATTTTTATGTAATTTCTTAATTAAGCCTAAAGACTCATCATTATCCCTTTCATATCGCAAGTACAATCTTCGATTGTATACCTGTTGCTGAGTTGATCGTTTGTTTTCTGTAGATGCTCGCTGAATAAATTTTAATTATATGACGAAAATATATTAATTTACTTGCAGAATTAAGTTACTTATTATTTTCATTTAACGGCTCGGATAATTAAGAGTCGTAATTCAAATTTGGGGGTGAAAGGGCCGCAAATTTCCATCAATGCCTCGTAGTTCAGGCTTGAGGTTCTTTCATCTGCCGTAAGCCCTTGACAAGGGATGCCAGTAGTGCACACTTGTGCTGAAGATATAAGCCGGTTTCAGAAAGACCTACAATCTAAAAAAAATAACCTAGTTGAGGACGACGGCACCTGACAAGGTATTTATTTATTTATTTTAATATTTTATTTTATAAATATTTAAGTCAGCGTTTGTTTTGATGGTTGAGAAATACCAGTTAAAACCGTGGTCAGGTAAGTCGGCTGCGGAGTTTGAAGCCAGGACGAGTATCAAATGTTATCGTCTGGGTCAGCTGATTGTATACAGCGTCTAGAGTAGAGATAGATCATAAATTATTTCGTAAAGAAACTATAATAGATCGAAAAGCTCTAGCAAAACCTAGAGTGCCTGTATACAGGCACGAAATATTATTATAAGCAAAATGAAAAGTGCTTTAGTGACCGTGTGACGCTAGAATCCATTAGAAGCTAAAGCGTTATCTTTAATATAATGACAAGAGAGAAGAAGCTTCTGGTTACATAGGGATTTGTCATCATCATCATCATCATCATCATCATCATCATCTGCATTCAAGGATTAGGTCTGTTGACCCGTTCCGACTTCAGCCCATCTCTTTCTAGGTCTGCCCACATCTCGGGCGCCTTTAGGTTTGTATTTTGTTATTTGTTTTGGATATCTATCTTCATTCATTCTGTCTATGTGTTGCTTCCATTTTTGTCTATATGTAGGCCTATCTATTTTATCAGTTATTGCAAATATTTCAAGTTCCTGTCTTATTTCTGTGTTCTTGATTCTGTCTTCCTTAGTGCACCCTTTAGCAGATCTCAAAAATTTCATTTCTGCCGCCGTTATCCTACTTAGATCTTGATTTTTTTATGTATCCAGGCTTCTGATCCATAGAGCAGTACCGGTACTGCCAATTTTTTATAAAATTTCAATTGGGCCTCTCTTGTTGTTTTATTATTTAGTGATCGTTTTATCGTACCACATATTCCCTGGAATTTTGCTATTTTATTAGTTATAGGGATTTGTTATTACCTAAAAGAAATTTAATTTGCTGTTTTTCTGGAGAATTGAAACGCGGGTATAAAGTATTATGTAACATCATTATAGCTCCATACTTTCGCCGGTGACAAATTGCTTGCTCCTTCCTTAAAAATGCTTACACCGGAACGACATTAATAAGCTATGCCACTGACTGTTTATTATTTACGTTCAGCCCGTCGAACACTGTCTCTAGTCAAGGTAGTCATCAAACGTGAAGCAGGAGTGATTGGGTCTCCTCGCGCTGTAGTTCTGGAGGCCTGGCTTAGCATATGACAATGAAGACAACGTAGGCCAATTTCAGAGCTAGGTCAAAACAAACAGCGTTGCCGATACAAAATCACCCAATTATGTTTACATTCTCAATACGTTTTTAATGTCCTCCAAAGATAATGTGGTGATTTACGAATCCTTAAATAATAAATTTATGATTAAAGGTCAATAGGCCAATATTTTTACAATGAAAATTTAATGTTTCATTATAATCTACCAATTGGACGGCGTTAAGCATCAACCGGTCATGCGCCACTACGTAAGTTTCGATAAAAATACTTTAAAGTTTTAGTCAATCTTCACTATTTATTGTAGCGCCAAACTAGCAATACCGTACTGGATATTGCAAATTATTTTCCTCGTTTGACAGTGAATCAACAATCTAAGAGCGGGAATATTTGGATCTTAGCAACATGATGCAAAATTTTGATTAGCATTTACGAAGTTCTGGTTTCATAACAATTTGTTGCAAAAACATAGAATGTCTTATAGGGCTGATGACGTTTATGTTTTTCTTGAATTCATTCATTCATAGTAATTCTGCCCGAGGGCAGGTCTTTCACTGTAATCATAGCATTTTCATACTATGCTTGCAGCTTTACTAGGGAATTGTAGGTGTGGTAGCTTCCCGTTGCTTTCCACACCGGTGAAGGATGACGATGATGATGATGATGATGATGATGATGATGGCCATATGATTTCGGGGACCGTTTGGGCCTTAAAGTTTTCCTGACATTTGTCTTACAGGTGAGGAAAACCCCCGAAAAAAACCTCAAAAACTGCCCCGACCGGTGATCGAACCCGGGCCCGCTGCGTGACAAGGCAGCACGCTACCTCGAGACCACAGCGGTGGACTTTCTTGAGTAATATGGCTATATTTAAATATTTGGCGTATACATTAAAATCTCCTTATTTGCGGTTCCCGTATTCCCGTTTTCATTATTCGCGGGGTTAAAAATTGCGACACGTTCCTGTATTCGCTGCTAAAAAGTCTTTATTCGCGGATCCAGTCGGAATATTAGAAGGATTAGTATCCTTTATTAACGCATCGGCAACTTTATGTTTACGGCATTTACAAAGAGTGATTCAAACTAAATGGACAAACTAATATCAAAGTAAAACAAACCTTATTGTCACTAAGCCTAAAGTTCATTGTTAAAAGTCACGTACTGCAGGTTACTCAAGAACAAACCGTAAAAGGAATTCCGAGATTCTTAAAGAATTACAAACAGAGTCAATCATGGAATATGTACAAAAATACAGGAATATATGAAAATCTCACGTAAGAAGAATGAGCAGAAAATTAATACCACGTCCAATCTTAAATTACCAGCCACCAGGCAAGAGATCTTTGGGCAGACCCTACGAACGTTGGATTTAGACCGTAACAGATCCCTAGGTCTATCACATGAATGGAAGAAAAAGAAGATGAAGAACCAAGCATATATAAGTATATTCGGATTTCTTTTGTGAAATGTTGGAATTTTATACTTACTTACTTACTCACTGGCACTATCGAACCCGTAGGTTCATGGCCGCACGGACATAAGCTCTCCATACATCCCTATCCTGAGCTAATGCTTTCCAATCATTCCCTGTATAATCTACTTCCCTCAAATCATAGTTAATGTTGTTCTCCCACCTCATTTTTGGGTCTACCAAGTGGGCGTTTTCCTTCTGGCTTTCCTACAAGAAGTTTCCATGCACGTCTTTCATTCCCCATACGCGCAACATGTCCTGCCCATCGCAGTCTACGGGACTTAACTGTTCTTATTATATCTGGCTTCCTATAAAGACCATGTAGTTCATTGTTATGTAGTCTTCTCCATTCACCTGTCTGTTCATCTCTCTTTGGTCCAAAAATTTTCCTAAGAACTTTATTCTCAAATACTCGTAATCTCCTTTCCTCCCTTAAAGTAAGAGTCCATGTTTCACACCCATATAATATAACTGGTAGAACAATAGTTTTATATATTTTCAGCTTAACGTTTTTTGAAAGGAGTTGGGACATCAAAAGTCTCTGCAATGCATAATAGCATGAATTTCCAGAATTGAGCCTATGTTTAATTTCTTTGTGCATCTCATTCCTATTTGTGATTATTGTTCCTAGGTATTTGAATTCAGCCAATTCCTCAAAATTTCCCTCATTTGTCATTAGCTCTCCATTTCCATTATATAATGTATTTCTACGTGTGACCATATATTTAGTTTTACTGATATTTACTTCCAGTCCTAATTTCTTAGTGTTACTCAATAGTGTGTGCGTGTTGGCCTTTAGTATCTCCTCGCTATCGGCCAGTAGTACTACATCATCAGCATAAACTAACAGCTTATTAATACCATTCAGTTGTAAGCCTTCCTCATTCTCTAAAGATTTAATGGCATGCTCTAGTACAAAATTAAATAGTAGAGGAGATAGTGCATCTCCTTGCTTTAACCCATTCTGGATTTCAAAAGTGTCTGAAAACTGTTTGCCTACACGCACCCTACTCGTTGAGCCATTTAGACACATTCGTATAAGTCTAACTAACTTTTTAGGAATTCCAAACTCCAGCAGGATACTATATAACTTCTCCCTCTTAATTGAATCATATGCTTTTTTGAAGTCTACATATAGTTGATGTACAGTGCCATTATATTCCCATTTCTTTTCTAAAATCTGTCTTATACTAAAAATCTGATCTGTTGTAGACCTGTTTCTTCTAAATGCACATTGATGATCTCCTAGAATGTCATCAATATAGGGAGTAAGTCTGCTTACTAATATATTTGTTAGAATTTTGTACGAAGTTGAAAGTAATGAGATGCCCCTATAGTTGTTGCAATCAGTTTTATCTCCTTTCTTATAAATTGGTACGATAATTGATTCCTTCCATTCATCTGGAAGAGCTTCTTTTTCCCAAATCATACTAAGCAACCAGCGTATCTTGTCCATCAATATTTCTCCCCCAGATTTTATCAGTTCTGCTGGGATCTCATCTGAACCAGATGCTTTATACGTCTTCAATTTTTCAATCGCCATTTCAACCTCTAATGCACTTGGTTCTGCGACTAGCATTTCTGCTGTCTGTAAACTATCCTCCTCAATGCCCTGTTCTGTATGTACATTTAATAGCTGATTAAAATAACTTTTCCATCTATTTAATATACTCTTGGAATCTGCAATCATATCCCCATTTTCATTCCGAATTATGTTTGTTCTAGCCTGAAACCCTTGGAATTTTATAATAATAATAATAATAATAATAATAATAATAATAATAATAATAATAATAATAATAATAATAATAAATAATAATAATAATAATAATAATAATAGTTTATTTTACCTGGTGGAGTTAATACCGTAAGGTTTTCTCTTCCATTTTACAAAGGTTAAATTATACAGATATTAACAATTATGAATCATCGTCAACTTGATTAGTAATTCATAATACAGATTACACAATATACATATTACAAAGAAAGAACGAAAAATATTAAAATTAATAATAATAATAATAATTATAATAATAATAATAATAATATGAACAAAACAAGAAGAGATACTAGATTGAAGTTGTATAAAGCATTGGCAGTTCCTGCATTATTTTATGGGAGTGAAACTTGGATAATGACCAAAAAATTACAAAGTAGAATACAAAGCGTAGAAATTAACTTCCTTAGAAGACTAAAAGGCTGCACAAGAATGGATCGGATAAAGAATGAAGATATAAGAACAGACTTAAATATGTATCCATTGAATGATAAAATCAAAGAATATAGAGAAAAATGGTTTAGACATGTAGAAAGAATGAATGTAACAAGATTACCAAAAGCAGCATTTAACTACAATACAAGATGTTCAAGGAATGTGGGAAGGCCAGTGAAAAGATGGACAGAATAACTGTGAGGCGGAACAAGTAATTTGCCTAGCCCGTGAAGTGAAAAAGAAGAATGAAGAAGATGAAGAAGAAAATAATAATAATAAAAATCTATAATTTGATTAAATAATTGGCTTGGAAAAGAAAATGAAAAATATAAAAGAATAATAAAAATATACCAAGAACATGGTTATATACTATATATTGTCTAAGGAAACATTCAGTGAGTTTTTTTTTTTTTTTTTAAGTTGGGCAGTGCTTTCAATTTAGTGAAAATATCATAAGTATGTCGTTCAGAATTTACAATTTTCTCCAAAAACACACGTCCTATAATTCAACTTAAATTTGTCTACATTCTGCTCTAATTTTTATAATATGTAAGGATGTAATTTTCACGAAATGCGGATTTTCCTCTCATAAATATGTAGTACTGGATTCAGGTGACAGAGTAGCGACATGTGGAGAACCATAGTGAATGCGGCATTGAACCTTTGCACTCCATAAGCCATCCTTATAAAACACAAGCTTTGGAAACTGATGTCATAAATCAAGCAGTACCTAATTCCAGCTTTTCTTCATAAATCTGAAATACTACGATTTTATCGCAACTTGTACCTTCCATTGCTTGGATGGATACATTTTCGCCCTATAAACATTCGGATTAAGTGCCCATTCTATAGGGAAGAAATTTGGGAGATTATATGCCACCATGACACTACCATAAATTCAAATAAAAAAACGGAAAAACACAATTTATCATTACAGTATGTGAATAAGTACCTGAGAGAAAAAAATTGACTTATTCCCAAAAATGCGAGAAATGTCTTGAAATAAAGTGAGAATTTGAGCTCAAAGTGACCTAAAATCGCCATTTTTGCCATGTAAAACATGCATTAGCCATTTCTCAGACTAGAGTAGCCAACGTATCATAAGTAATGTCACGAGTGATTTCCAAATTATCGATAAATTCACGACTCACGAAGTGAGGAGTGAATTTATCTAGAGAATTTGGAAATCAAGAGTGGCATTTGTTAGGACTATTTAACGAATAACATTAAGCCGTTTACTCACAAATCATTATTTAACTATAGTTATTTTAAAGCTACCACACCTACACTATTCCCTAGTAAAGCTGCAAACATAGATGAAAATGCTATGATTGCAGTGAAGGACCTGCCTTCGGGCAGAATTACTATGGATGGAGTTATTTTAAAATATTTATATATTTAATGTAAACGGCGACGTTTGAAAACAAATGAGAAACGATAGGTACGCTTCATCTGCTTCTTTTGTTTATCACTGCAACCAGATCATACTATTTATTGCCAAAGGAACGCAATATTGTAAGAATTGCTCTCTAGTGGAGAAAAAATGAAACACATCAAACTGTATATTAATTCATTTCTGATGTCGTATGATGTAAATATGACAATTATATTTTTCTGGATTATTACCAGGGAAAAAATACATTTAAGAAAGTGCAAGCAGTGGTTTCTTTTTTTGGTGGTATAATAAATTGCTGCAAATGTTTTTATATTAACTCCTGGATGCGCTATGTGTTGACATCTATGCACTATATATACAATCTGGTAGCCGTATTTCTTGTAGGCTCAGTCACTGCAAAATAATGATCAGACCTGTTCAGAATATTAAAAAGGAGGATCTTTCTTTAGTATGGTAAATATAACACTGATAAATATTTCGTAAAACACGACTCTGATTGGTTGTAAAACAGAAATCATTGAAACGTGATTGGTCATTGACTCCCATTTGGGGTATGAGTTAAATAGTCATAAAAACCCGCTTACAAACAATTTAATGATAAACAAATTGGTTACGACCAAAAAGTGGACATCCGAATTTCGAGATAATTTTGGTTTTAAAATGAAGCTTAGGACACTAAACATGAAAACACACAAAAAAATTGCGGACCATCCAGAAACAAAGCAGTAAAATAACATTTTATAAGCACTACAAAATACACATTTCACTAGTTTACTGTGCGAGATATCCCCATTTCGATATAAATTTGGCATTAAAATGAAGCGTGGACCATCGCTAAAGAAACTAGGTTAGAGTAACTGAATTAGGTTAGGTTATATTTTAGTTTCTTATACATAATTAGGTTAGGTTAGCTATTAGTTTCTTACACATGTAGTATAATCTATTTACATACCTGTAATTTAACATTGTCTAAATGCCATTCTATTTATTACTTTCACAGATTAGAGCAATTGAAATAATTTAGGTTGGCTTTTAGGTTATTATACATGTGTTTTAATAAATTATATTACAAATTTCGAAGATTATGTTATAAATAAGTGGCATCTATTTATTGAATATTTTGTAAGGACTAATTTGCCGTTGTTAATTTTCGAGAAACACGTACGATGGCCTATCGATTCAGTTAAACCATTTTTTCTTAAAAAAAACTATGTGAGGATGTGATTTTTATCAAATTTCAAACTCTTTGCTATGATTTTTTTGAAAATATGGCATTTGGAAACACAGCAGCGCACTTTTATTACAATAAAATATTTATTCTATTTTCGCATATCTATTGAAGAAAATATGTTTTCACCCTGGAATAATGTCTGAATATCGAATCTGAAGTAACGACCACAATGGCAGCAACTTACTTCTGGTAATATAGGGAAATAGTGATTTATAAATTGTTATTTTACAGTTTTGTTTCTGGATGGTCCGCAATTTTTTTTCTTCGTCTTTTCATCTTCGACGTTCCTAAGCTTCATTTTAAAACCAAAATTATCTCGAAATTCGGATGTCCACTTTTTGCGCCGTACCCCAACACTATTTTGTCCAACTAACATTAACTTGTTCAACTAACACTAACTTGCCCATTTTCTTATCCTAATTTGCTCACTAATGTAGGTGGATTCGTGGAATAGAATTCCCTTATATGTGAATAAACATGTTGGCAATTGGCTCTAGCGGAAACATGTGTTATCACATTGGCCAACTTGACGTCAGCAGTCACTTTTTTCTTCGATAGAATTTTCACTGATTGCACGGTGGCATAGAATAGCCGAAATTTGAAGTCTCATCTCCGGAGTAATAAGTAGAAAATCCTTAACAGTCTACAAGAGCAGATTTAGGCAGCCCTTCAATTGGGATTAGTACATTTGAGATTTTGGTGACTACCCTTAAGATGGTAATCTCGTCACTCGTCTTACTCTGCAGAATGCCAGAAGTATTTTCAGAATGATCATGTTATTAAAAATCTCATAAATTTTAGAATTAACATCTGTAACCTCAAGACAGATCCAACTTTTCAACTTACGAGACCGAAAAGAGCTTAAACCTGTAAAATGATATTTTTTTAAGTTAACTTTTAATTTGTGTTGTCTAAAAGTTAGGTAAAATTTCTAGGCACATATAAACAGTTTTATATCGAAATAACGTTTAAAAAAATGTTTACAACCAAAATGAATCTTCTCACAGCAGTTACAAAATGTTTTCGGATGAAATGTCATCCATCCTAGTGCTTAAGTTTCGTTTATATACTGACAGCTATTTCTTTAATCAAAATTTGTTGATACTACCTTTGAGAGTGCCTTTGGTGTCTTCTCCAATCTTTATGTTTATGAAACGTATCACAATAAAGGCGCACTATTTAAAGAATACATCTTAACGCAACGCAGACAAGCTTAAGACTACGTAACTTCATAACCCGGAACTTCATTTTATATTTCCAATATGCGACAACTACAATACTGGGCAATGCGGTGTTGCCACATCAAGAGCATCCGTTATTAGGAAATCAGTCCTTTAAGATACAAAATACCCGCTGATAAATTTTGAGATTCTATTATTTTCTATTCATTATAGCTATCTATATATTTCATTTGTTATATTTTAAAGTACTATATTTTATTCGCAAGGAGTTCGACAAGGGTGTGCATTATCACCTACATTGTTTAATATATATTTTGACGATGATTTACGAAAATGGAAAAAATCAAGTCCAATAGGAATACAAATTAATAAGGAAATGTATATGAATATTTTAATCTATGCAGACGATATGGTAATTATACAGAAGTCGGAGGATGATTTACAAAGAACCATTTACATGTTGAATCAATTAAGACTCTATTATAATCTCAAAGTCTCAACTTCAAAACTAAAATTATGGCTTTTCAGGGCAAAGTGCCAGTCAGAGCAAAAATAGTGATCAATAATGAAATAATAGAACAGATAGCACACTTTAACTATCTTGGTTCAGATATAACATATAGCTATGATTGGGATATACATAATCAATTAAACCGATATCAAATGATGTGTGGCACCATAAGAAGAACACTCCGAAAGACTCGAAGAGAAACTCAGCTCAAGTTTTATAAAATTATGGCTGTTCCTGTTCTTTTATATGGATCTGAATCTTGGGTACTTACAAAAACATATCTCACACATTCAAGCCAATGACATTTTTAAGATCTGTAAAAGGATGTACACGCATGGATAGATTACACAATGAATCAATAAGAAATTAACTGGAGATATTTGCAATAGTTGATAAACTAGAAGAGCACAAATACCAATGGAAAGAACATTTAGACATAATGGACAATATAAGATTACCAAAAAGATCAACACCTACAAACCACATGGGAAAAGATCTTTGGGACGGCCAAGGAAACGATGGACTTGAGACCGGAACAGATCACATTGACCTAATCCTGGAAAGGAAGAAGTAGTACTAAATTTTAATATTCTATAGAGGTGACGATTTAATTATACATATCCTATGCCACTATGTAACTAGTAAATATTCGATCCGAGAACAAGTGACATTCAGCGTCGTGTTGGCCAATGTGATAATACATGTTCCCGCTAGAGCCAGTAGCCAACATGTTTGCTCACATATAAAGGGATTCTGTTCCAGGAGTCCAACTACATTGGTGTACATACTAGCATTACAAAATGGACGAGTTAATGTTAGATGGGAAAGTTAGTGTTAGTTTGGGCAAGTTAGGTTGAGAAAATGGGCGAGTTAGTACATCATATTAGTTCAGCATTCACTTGTTTGTTAGAGGGTTTTTGTGGTAAGTTGGCTTCATTGTCAGAGCAATGACTAAGCACATTTTATATTGCAAATAGGTGTTTTTGGCTCAACTTTTCAATTTCTGTTAAGGTATTTTTCACATCTTTTTATCATAAGTAATGCCACGAGTGATTTCCAAATTATCGATAAATTCACGACTCATGAAGTGAGAAGTGAATTTATCTAGAGAATATGGAAATCAAGAGTGGTATTTTTAGAACTATTTAACGAATAAAATTAAGCTGTTTACTCACAAATAATTATTTAAATATAGTTATTCAAAATATGTATATATTTAATGTAAACAGCGATGTTTGAAAACAAACGAGAAACGTTTGTTATGCTTCATTTGTTCAACACAGCAACCAGATCATATTATTTATTCCCCCTTCTTGGGCTTCCTCCCAAAGTGAAGGCATATTATTCAACTGCCAAAGGATCGCAATATTGTAAGAATGCACCGTATTGGACAAAAAATTAAACACAACATTATGGGCCATTAATTAATTTCTGATGTCCTACGATGTAAATATGTCAATTATATCTTTCTGCAACGTAAATTCCTGGAAAATAATACATTTAAGAAAGTTCAAAAAGTGGTTCCATTTTGTGGTATAATCAATTGCTCCAAATGTTTTATATTATATCCCGCAAGCACTATCTGGTAACAATCGTGCACTATATATACAATCTGGTAGCTACAGGCATTCTAGAATTCTTACACCTTAATATATAAATTGTTATATTCAACGTATTTTCTTAGGGAGTCAGTCACTGCAAAATAATGCTCTGACCTATTCAGAATGTTAAAAAGGAGGAACTTTATTTTAAAGTGATAAAATTAAATTGATAAAGTCGAGGTAAAAACGACTGTGATTGGTGTAAAACAAAATTCATTGAAATGTGATTGGTGATTGGCTCCCATTTGAGGCATGAGTTAGATAATGTCATACTGCCACAATAAATTCTGTGTTTTTTCGTTTTTTTATGTTGGGTTCATGGTGGCATAGAGTCCCCATTTATTTGTTCTGATATATATGAGATAAAACGGTGCTGCAACATGGCCTAACGAATTAAATACTAAGCCTTGATGCAGAGCTACTGAACGTGCTGGTTCGAACCCTCGTAGGGGAATACATTTTATCATGGGATTTCGGCCATTATGGAATCGATTTCCACCCAATATCGTCAGAAATTTTAATACTTTCGAGAAATAGAGACTCTAGGTCGAGGAAAGTGGCTATAAGGGCTGAGGGATTAGACACATCGACTATATGCTAGTAGGAACACCGTCCACTTCAGTGATTGACTCATGCGGATATGAGGCCAGCAGACAGCTTGTAGATGTAGGGCCTTCTAAGGGTGTCGTTCCATGGAGTTAGCGGTATATATAAATTGGATAAACCCAATAAATATATCTCCATCCATAACTCATATACAATACCCCAAATTTTACCCTGAAAGGCCTCTCTGCTGCTCCGAATAGAAGTCGTGCGACTTTGTACAGTTAAGAGAATCAGCCTACAGCTTTGAAACTTTATAACTGACTCTTAAATATAAATATTATTTTGTAAAATTCAGTATCTTGCCTTAGGTGTTAAAATTATGAAATTATAAATAAATTTAAGAAAGTACTAACTAACTAACTAACTAACTGACTGACACTATCGAACCTGTAGGTTCATGGCCGCGCAAAATTTAAGTAAGTACTGTTTTAACGTATTATTTATTGAGTCTCCAAACATTTTTCGCCACAAAGGCTTATTAGGGTTGTAGCTTAGTATAACAATATTATATTATAATATATATTTTAAAACAGAAATACTAACTTATGGTTTTGAACGAGTGTTATGAATTACGTTAAATGTTTAAATAATTTTGGTTCTTAAAAATCACTTCACACATTGAGAAAGAAGCCTCGTCATCGTTTAACAGTAAGTTAAACCGGAATCGTTGTCTTTCGAATATAGGACAATCTAATAATACATGTTTTACAAATTGTATTGATTCTTGACATTTACAATTATGATCACTCATTGGGTTAATATTAAATCTCCTAAAACAACTTCCATATTTGCCATGGCCAGTCATAAATCCTATTTAATGAAACTTGGAATAAAATTGTTTATATTCAGCCTGTAGTGTACCGTAAGAAAAAAAATAGTTATTTGGTCACAGCACCATTAGAACTCCTTATCCAGTGTTCATTCCAATCAGTACTGATATAGTCCCAACAGTTTATTTTTTATCGTTTTTAACTTAACCCATTCCAATAAATTGAACATATACAGATATCAGTCTCCGAAGCCTAGACAATTTCAACCAAATTTGGTATACATAAACATTGCAACCTGTCAAAGTGGCTGTAAGGGGTAAAATACAGATAGCACCGCAAGGGAGTTGAAAGGGGGTTGATATTGAAAAATGGTCGGCCACGGCCTAAACATATTTCAGCATAACTCCTGAAGTAATTTCAATCAAACTCGATACGCAGATAACTTACAATCTGAGGAAATGTTCCATGACGGGGAAGATATGGGGCGACATCTACAAATAATGGAAAACGACGGGTATTAGTGTCTAAATCACAGGTTTGGGGTCGCTAAGCCCATTAGTGACAGTACCAATGGCATTTATATTCAATTTTGATCCGTACCACTGCTGGTAAGAGGTGAGAGAATGAAAATGGGTGAATACTAAAAAGACAAAAAAGGAATCGAGATTAGAATGGAATGCAATGCAATGTTTTGGGGGTCGCGGGGTCGCTACACTGATTGGAGGCATGCAGATGGTATTTTAGGCGTAAATTTGATCCTAAGCACCCTTATTGGGAAGAAGGGGGTTGAGAAGGAATGTCAAATTAGCTTTCAAAAGAGGTCGAAATGAGTGTTTAATCTACAGTTTTCGGAGTCGCTAAGCCGATTGATGGCAATCCTGGTACCATTTAGGCCCAAGTTTGATCCACCGAACAGCGACTGAGGGAATCTCGTTAATCCATTCATGCGCGTTATAGATAATAAGGGGTGAAAATAAAATGTCTGAAATAACCGAAGTCAGTGTCGAAACCATCATTTTTGGGATCGCTTTTCTCATTGGTGGCAGACTCAATGACATTCTAGCCCATGTTTGACCTCTAGTACCCTAAGAAAGAGGGAATGAGAAGGGATCAAAAATAAAATTTCAAAAAGTGGCCAACATAATTTGAAATCCAAAATTTCCAGAGTTGTGTTGAAAAAATCAAATTCTCTACATAGAGCCCCTTAGCAACGATGTTAATTGTTGCATATAAAAAAGTGATGATCAAGTAATTTGCTTATGTATATTTCATGTTTTAATAATCATTTGTTTCCTTTTCAATATAAAATACTAAGACATAAAATAATGTATGCCTCACGGGTATTATTAGTTATTATATCCCCGTGGGACTTACCACGCCTCGGGCCAAAGGTCCTCAGGGAATAGTAACCACAATATTACTCTTGGTACATAAATAATTATTATGTACTTTAGGTTATAATTGAATTAAGTACTTCATACTACTCTTAAGTAAGTAGCAAAATATTTAGATATGTAATTATTTATTTTTTCAGGCTAGGTCCCCAAATTAATTGGTAACACTAGCCTACACTCTATTTAAAAAAGTAAGAAATGTCTGACCCCTCAGGGGTCCTCATCTAGGGGATATGTGGATGGCGACCACAAGGTGCCCAAGCCGAGCAAAACATTTCTTCCACTTACTTGTGTTTTGCACTCTTTTAACTTTACTATCTAACCTCTCTTGGTTAACTCTTGTTTTTTCGACCCCGACGCTATTAGGGCATCCGAGGGCTAGGGAGTCTTTCCTTTCTTCCATTTCTTCTTTCCATTATTTTCTTTTCTTCTCCAGAAAAGCCTGACCAGAGGCTATAAGATGGCAGGCCCAGCACTGGTCTTGCCTTCCTTTGGCCAGCAACCAATCGAAGGGACTATTATTATGCTTTCAAGTCTTATACGAGAATTTTCCGAAAGAAGCTGGAGGGAAAATTTTCTATAGGATCGTAACAGGCCTTGGCCTAATACTTGGAAGGAAGAAGAAGAAGAAGAAATGTCTGAATAGGAGACAGTTGGATCTGAGCCGCCTATCTCTACTTGAGAGGAGCTTTACTCATGAGAAGCACGTATATTAATTTAATATCTTTGCGAAACTGGAAGTGGTATTTATTTCAAGTACCCACCTCCTAAATTAAATGTTCTATAAAATTATAGGTATTTACATCGGCACAGTAAGCCACATAAGCTCGTTCATGTAATCACATAAAAGAGAAGTGGAAACCGTAGTTTTACTCCACATTAAAATTTATTGTAATTTCATTAAAAAATAATCTATACTTTTAATTGGAAGAGTTCTTCTAGGATAAAAGTTCCATATTTATTTACGATGGAATAAGTCAGAGTGTCAGGTTTAGAATTGGGAATTTTTCTCATTAATCCATTTTCTTTCAAAACTGAAATGTGGGTCGATGTATCTACAAATCATCGTCATCTAATGGCTCTACATTGTCACTGAAACCATTCTTCTCTTGTTACAGATGCTTTCATCATCGTCATCTAATGGCTCTACATTGTCACTGAAACCATTCTTCTCTTGTCACAGATGCTTTCATCATCGTCATCTAATGGCTCTACATTGTCACTGAAACCATTCTTCTCTTGTCACAGATGCTTTCATCATCGTCATCTAATGGCTCTACATTGTCACTGAAACCATTCTTCTCTTGTCACAGATGCTTTCATCATCGTCATCTAATGGCTCTACATTGTCACTGAAACCATTCTTCTCTTGTCACAGATGCTTTCATCATCGTCATCTAATGGCTCTACATTGTCACTGAAACCATTCTTCTCTTGTCACAGATGCTTTCATCATCGTCATCTAATGGCTCTACATTGTCACTGAAACCATTCTTCTCTTGTCACAGATGCTTTCATCATCGTCATCTAATGGCTCTACATTGTCACTGAAACCATTCTTCTCTTGTCACAGATGCTTTCATCATCGTCATCTAATGGCTCTACATTGTCACTGAAACCATTCTTCTCTTGTCACAGCTGCTTTCATCATCGTCATCTAATAGCTCTACATTGTCACTGAAACGATTCTTCTCTTGTCACAGCTGCTTTCATCATCGTCATCTAATGGCTCTACATTGTCACTGAAACCACTCTTCTCTTGTCACAGCTGCTTTCATCATCGTCATCTAATGGCTCTACATTGTCACTGAAACCATTCTTCTCTTGTCACAGCTGCTTTCATCATCGTCATCTAATGGCTCTACATTGTCACTGAAACCATTCTTCTCTTGTCACAGATGCTTTCAACATCTTAATTACATTGATAATCCTTCAAATGAATCTTTTAAAATATGCCAGGTCTTCCTTCAATCATTTTCCTTAAAATTGTGTCTTCAAAACTTTTCATAAGTAATGCCACGAGTGATTTCCAAATTATCGATAAATTTACGTCTCACGAAGTGAGTCGTGAATTTATCTAGAGAATTTGGAAATCAAGAGTGGCATTTGTTAGGACTATTTAACGAATAAAATTAAGCTGTTTACTCACAAATCATTATTTAACTATAGTTATTTAAAAATATCTATATATTTAATGTAAACGGCGATGTTTGAAAACAAATGAGAAACGATAGGTACGCTTCATCTGCTTCTTTTGTTTATCACTGCAACCAGATCGTACTATTTATTGCCAAAGAAACGCAATATTGTAAGAATGCTCTCTAGTGGAGAAAAAATTAAACACATCAAATTGTATATTAATTCATTTCTGATGTCGTATGATGTAAATATGACAATTGTATTTTTCTGGATTGTTACCTGGGAAAAAATACATTTAAGAAAGTGCAAACAGTGGTTTCTTTTTTTGGTGGTATAATAAATTGCTACAAATGTTTTTATATTAACTCCCGCAGGCGGCATGTGTTGACATTCATGCACTATATATACAATCTGGTAGCCGTATTTCTTACAGGCTCAGTCACTGCAAAATAATGGTCAGACCTGTTCAGAATATTAAAAAGGAGGAGCTTTCTTTAATATGGTAATTATAACACTGATAAATATTTCGTGAAACACAACTCTGATTGGTTGTAAAACAGAAATCATTGAAACGTGATTGGTCATTGACTCCCATTTGGGGCATGAGTTAAATAGTCAAAGTAAACACTTTCCGTGTAATATATAACCAAACATTTATTTATTTATTTATTTATTTTATACATTGGTTTTGATAACTATTTATCTATCTTTATCCTTTCATACCATTTTAAAAATACCGTACTTAATTTGGTTGTACCAACCTCAAGGCTGTAGAGATGTGGGACGTCCTAGAAACGAAGGGAAGATGAATTCTGAGAGCGGAATAGGCCTACGACCTACCACGAAGATGATGTTGATTATGATGATCAATTTGGAAAATAAAATTATTTTACTTCTGGAATCATTTCATAAATATGAATGATTATAAATTCAATATAAATTTCCTCTAAAAATCGTATTTCATAAAAACAATGAATTAAGTATGCTTCAAAATAATATACTGGTACCTCTTTATATTATTATCCTATATTTTTATGTAGTCGTATTCAATACAAGTTCTAATCGTTATATTTAGACTTTTAACCAGTCTACACAAGTTCTTTACCTCGATACATTCAATACATTAGATATTTAAGGGGGGGTGATGGGTGAAATTTTGGACATTTTCTGTCAAATTTAGCATGTTTCGTTTTTTGTATTAAAAAATGCTACACACCTTAAAGTACACGTTGGCAAAGTTTCAGTGTCCTATGGCGCTTGTAAGTCTCCCTAATGACTGTAGGAGGGCATGTATGCTACATTCTAATTTAACTGCATGCCAACATTCAAATTGGCTTTTCCACACTTTTATTTTCAATACATTTCAAACACATTCAAATCAAAATAGCATTGCCAAATTTAACGATAGAGCACAAAATTTTAACTGCATGTCCCACACACTATGGCTAACAATTCTGTGCATGAATTTTGAAACAACGTTGATAGCTTTTTAAATAAAAAATAAAATATGTGTAGTAATTAAAAAAAATGCACATGCAGAGGATGTATATATATTTCTTCTTCCTTTATTATAATGATATAGACACGTTAATGCACAGTGTTGTTCTACATATATCAGTGAGCGTGTAGCAAAAATTCAAAAAATTTACTAAAAAATTATGGGACTTATTAAACATTTTAATATGCAAATTTTTTAATGGAATTTCTTCAATAACTCAAAAACCTTTAAGCCTAGAAGGATGCAACTTTCAAATAATATTACATATTATGGCATGAATGTGTGTACAAAAAATCACGTATGTAGCTTAAAAACTGTAGAGCATAGAAATTTCACCCATCACCCCCTTAAGAAATTTATAAACTATCAAAATGGACAACATTTAAATTCATTACTGTTTATTCCAAAAATGAGTGAGGCACCAATGAACTACATAAAACAAGTAATTAAAATGCCCATACTTCATTTAAAATAAAAAATTACCCATTCAATTAACCTAATAACACTAAATTATCATACAATTTTCTTTCTTTCTTTTATTATAAAATGTTAGGTAGTTCTTTTCGGGATATTGACTTGACTTAACCACTTGAAAATGTTGCTCTCAATCATCATTTGATCATTTGTTCATCAGATACTGTTTATACTTAAAATGTCAGACTAGAAATACTTTTAATCTTCATAAACTTCATGAATTTGGCATCGTTTTCTTTACTATTCCTATGCACTACACTTTAATAAATACTGGTCTTTATGCAATTCTTCTTTATACTTAACACACGATTAAACATGAAAAAGGCAAATCGAATAATACCACACAGCACAAACTGATTAACAAGCACTTTTATTATCAAAATAATTGTCATAAAAATAAATAATCTGCATTTTCACAAATATTGATTAGTTCAGATTTCTAGAAAATTTCTAAGATGCATTCAGATTATGAAATAGGGACATCGATACATCAAGTTGACAAGCTCGTCATGAAATTCGGCAAAGTCAATTACAACTATATCAATTGACAAGGGACAAATAATAAGGTCGAAGATATAAACCAAAATGGCACCAATTAGTTATTTTAGTTTCAATTGTTGTTGAGATGGACAGCCATTTTTTTAAACAGCGAGGGAAATTTCCACAATGTTGCAATACTGCAACAAACAACATCTAAATGTATATTACAATAACGATACAAAGCTAAGACTAACTATAAAAGCATACATCATTACATCCTTAATATTTTAATACAATTAATTTACAAAAATTTGTACTTTGATAGGAGATATAAGAAAGAGAAGGTTCCAGTAACTTTTACACAGATTCGAGCAAATGAGTACTCGGTTTTTAAATATTATAATGAAAAACACTACAATATTGAAAGACCAATTAAAATCACTTGCGAGCAAATGTGATTTTCTCTCTCACTAATATGTAACTAAAGTAATTTTCAAAGTAAATGTTAATTTATTAGCTATATAATAAGCATTTTGCTCTTGTATAAATGTTTTAAAATACTTAATATCTTGATTCATGTCACATCGAAGATCTTTCGGATGGGGAGCTGTATGGTTTTGTTATGCTGAATTCGAGCGATTTAATAAATTATTAACCCATTCGCCTCCAATGACGAGGTAGACTCGCCGGCAGTTAAATGACCTTCAACTTAGAATACGAGGTACACTCGCTTAACACTGCTGTTATATATTTTGTAATATTTTCTACATCCTTTGGCAGGGTAATATTTTTTGAACATTTATGAATAGTAGATTAACGTGTTTTGGCCTTCAGCCTTATTGTGATCTCAAGTACCGTTATCTTTTGTTTTTTTTTAATGTCTGAAAATATACAATATAATTTACGGTGACTTAAATCCGGTTTCCGGCGAAATGCATTGAGCATTTAACGCTGAAATGAATAGGACAATGGCATTATAAGAGTAAGAATAATAATAAATAATAATAATAATATAATAATCCAACACAGCATTTTCTTTTTAGAATGAGGAAAATCACGAATAAACCTCACTGAAACTGGACGGTCGAGAGATGTTGACGTGAGACCTCCTGAACGCGGGTCTCAAATGCTATCGTACGCATCGGGGGCAATTCTCTAAATTCCAAAGATGTTGAAATGATTGAAACCATTGTCATCATCGTCGACTGGAATAGGCCTATAGAGAAAAGTAAATCAAATGGTACCGTTTATTAATTAATCCTGACACACAAGGTACAAAATTAAAATAAACTTTCAAAATAAATCGATTATTATCCTAACTAAATCGTACGGTGCTTTAAAACATGTAAAACTCACCTATAATTTAACAATAAATATCTGCATGAAAAAATATGTCAAACATCAAACTGTATAGTTTATTACAATGAAGTGAAATTATATAGAGAAACGTGTAAACATGTTTTTAATCTGAAATGTGATCGATATAGGTAATTTTCTCTACGTTATTGAGACACCTTTTCTATTTTAAGATAATGGAATGGAAGAAACTTTGACAACTCCCTTTTAAATATAACTTTTATTATAAAATAATGAACTGACTATGCGTTTAGAAATACTTATTTTTACATTTTTGTAATAAGACATTAAAATTCTAAATACTCCAAAAAATACAAATATAATACAGATATAGTTTTCTCAGAAAAAATAATTACCAACAAAATAGTATTTCAAGTGATCTTAATTGACTTCCATTATTTACTTTCTTCAGTTTGAAATCTGTAATTTTTATCGCTCCTGGAACTCTCAACAATTCCCTCGCAAAAACAAAGAAAGCAAAACACAGAGAGCGGTTTTAAAATATTATACAACCATGTGGCACCAAAATTCCTTATTAGGGATTACAGATAATCAAAAACTGTTTACAGTATTTAGTACTAGATTATCACACATTATTTTTCTTAGCAAACCCGGTTTCTAGTATGTAACTGAAATATTTCTTAATGCAGTAACTAAACAAACAGCACATTTCTGTATCAGTTACAGAAATTCGTTTATATATATAGAGGGTGTAAATGAATTATACCGCATAAATTTAACTACGTATAGAGGGGTATTATATAAGCAGTTTGAGATAATAAACTAATGGTCTACGAGGGAAAATGGGCGAGTTATAGGAATCAAAGTAAAAGATATTTGATACAGATAAATCAACAGGAGATCATACTAGGAGAGAAAATTATACTGGAATAACTTCATATCTTAGTATTAATTCCGAGATCCTGATTGATAATAATTCATCAACAACGTTTATGAAATATTGTGTTATCAAATTCCTTAAAATTTCGATCTGAACACATGATTGCACGCCACTGCACTGGTTACAGTAGAATTGGTACAATTTGAACCTTAGTACAGAGTGAAACACGCAGAATCTGTGTAGTTAATTTGTGGCTTAATGGTCAAAGTGATGGATTTAAGATTCGAACACTGATGGTTCAAATCACGGCAGGCGACTTTTTTTTTTCCCCCCTTCGTTCTTTCCTCACTGTGATATGTTCACACTGAAATTTGTTTAGTATTGGCTTCCGAAAAATTCCTATTCTCCTATTCTGCGTGTATACTGTGATATGTTGACACTGAATTGTTTTTTAGTATGAGCATGCGCAAAATTCCTATTCTTCTATTGGTGATTACTTTATCATCTGATGAGCAGTTACTTCAGTATTAGTTCAGTTACAATACATGAAAGCATCATGGAACATCTTTACAGTTATGCTGAACTTGCCGATATGCATCTGATTTATGGTGCAGCACAAGGTAATGGTGTAAGAGCTGCTGCCATATCCGGATAGACGCCATCCTCACCGAACAACCTTCGAGTCTGTTGATAGGCGTTTGCGGGAGCATGGGACGTTGAAGGTAAATAGAATAGACGCCGGTGCAAGACGTACGCGCCGCACTGCAGATTTTGAAGAAAATGATCTTCATAGGGTGAAAGAGGAACCTTCTACTAGTACTCGTGCTATCAGACGTGTAATGGGTACGAACCATCGTTTATGGGAAATCCTGCATGAAGACCAGCTCTATCCCTTTCATCTGCAAAAAGTACAAGTATTACAACACTGGACTTCGCTCAACGGGCCCAATTTTGCGATTGGGCTTTGCTGCAGCCACCGCACTTCTTTTCCTCGGCATTATTCACTGATGAGGCAGTATTTAATAGGGATGGGCTGGTTCAGAACTCTAAGAACAGTCATGTGTGGAATTATGAAAATCCTCATGCCATCTTCCAGAGGACTCACCAGCAGAGATTTTCGGTGAACGTATGGGTAGACATAATTTCTGACCATATCATTGGCCCCTACCTTCTTCCCCAGAGATTAAATGGTGTCATTTATAAGACATTTTTATAGCACGTCCTACCTACATAACTAGAAGAAGTTCCTCTCCACATCAGCATTAACATGTGGTTTCAGCACGATGGAGCTCCTCCCCATTTCTGTGATGTGCGAAATCATTAGGATGGAGTGTATCGTGGCCGTTGGATAGAAAGAGGTAGTCCAACTGTAGTGTGGCCACCTCACTCTCCAGATTTCAGTCCACTTGATTATTTTTTTGTGGGGACATCTGAAAACACTGGTGTAGGTGATCCCTGTTGATACAGATGAACTCTTAGCTGCACGCATAATCGCAGCACGTGATATGATCCGTACGACACCTGGTACCTTGAATGGAATACGAGAATCCTTTCGTCGCCGATGTCGTTTGTGTTGTGAGAATGGGGGTCGCCAATTTGAACAGTTTATTTAATGAGTCTGCAGGTGCTTTATCTTTTTTTCTGGTTTACTCAAATGCATTGCATTTATTTCCCAATAGCATTATGTATGTCTTGTGTACATACACTATAACTCTTCGTTATTAATTACTGCACTGTCATTTATCTAAGTACATAAGTAGTGTACAGTACAATTACACATTTTATTTTGAAAAACCTATTGCACTCTACAGTAATCGTATTATTATTACAACCTTTCAAACAATTGTCAGTACAATACGTACATAGATAGTTTTGTAACTCGTGTACTGCGCCGATATTCCATTGCCGTATTCTGTAAAACAATGAATAAACAATTAAACCGGAAGTAAATCTACGCACGTAACTAATTTACAGTACGTACTTAATGAAGGAAGAAAGAAAAAGAAAGTGTACACGTACTGTAGGGAGTTTCGAACGTAATGCTTAAATCTTACGTTTGCGTCGGTATTAGACTGCTATAACCACTGAGCTAAAGGTGCATGCT
The DNA here is from genome assembly GCA_030220185.1 of Diploptera punctata. Lineage (NCBI taxonomy): Eukaryota > Metazoa > Arthropoda > Insecta > Blattodea > Blaberidae > Diploptera > Diploptera punctata. The sequence goes on along the minus strand of JASPKZ010009818.1, from coordinate 2,270,420 downwards.
TGTTGCAACTTACAGTCTCTGTATCATATTATTTCCATTTTAATTTGAAATAATCCGTGGCGTGCCAACCATTTTACAAATTGAATCATAACTCGTAGACCATTAGTTCATTATCTCAAAATGCTTACATAATACCCCTCTATTCGTAGTTATATTTATGCGGTATAATTCACTTACACCCTGTATATATAAAGAGAATGTCCACTATTCTAATTCCTACACTCTAACACAAGAGCTAATGTACTTTTTTTTTAATTCACTAATAACATTTATTTGATTAATTATAACTTCTTGAAACTTATTATTATCATCTCAGTATAAACATTCACCTTAAAGATACTTTTTACATGCCACACGCCACCCGGGCCTAACAGTGGCACGACCTGTCTGGAGAGGGATTTTAAACTTTTGATCACTCAAGGACATGGAAGGCCTCCTCGAATGAGTGATCAACTCAATCTTAAGGACTCCTCTGAGACTTCATATCATTAAGACAAAACACACACATTCTTACTAAATATGGTGAATATAATGATGCTTATGATGGCCAGATGATGTTCGGGACCGTTTGGACCTTAAGGTTTCATGACATTTGTCTTAGAGCTGAGGAAAACCCCGAAAAAAATCACCTAGGAAACTTGACTCAACCGAGGATCGAATCCGGGTCTGCAGGGTACGAGGCAGTGACGCTACCCCACTACCACGGCGGTTGATTTCATTTAACTTAATAGTTCTAATAAAAAATAATAATATATAATTCAATTGTCAAAATATAACAACGGCTCAGAGACACGCCATTTGAAAGGACCAGCAATAAACAAATTACATTTGCCAGAAAAGGATTTCTAACATCGATCTGCAAGAATTTCTAGAGACAAACGTATAAATACTGTTATAAGAGAAAGGATGTAGGTGCATGGATCCCTATCAGAAACTATTAAACAATACAATTAGGATGGTTTGGACATATGTAAAGGATGACGAAAGACATATTATCGAAGAATATTTATGAATCGAATCCGACAGGAAGAAGGAAGATGAGAAGTAACATGGACACAAGCAGTAGTCAGAACAATAGAAGAAAGAGGTTTGTTATGATATTATGCAATTGTTTTGTAATAATAATTTTAACGGGTTGAATAAAAAAATATACTTTGGCCTTAACTCCCAAAGTTTAAATCAGTAAATTATTATAATTATTTATTATTTATTATTATTATTATTATCATTTTTATTATCAGTATCATTCTTCTTCTTCTTCAACCATAAGGTTACGCTGTAAGCCTATACCGACTCAAAAGCTTATTCCTCCATCTGCTCATGGGGCGTCCAACAAAATATTTACCTCTTGGAATATACTGTAAACCCTAGTTTGATAGACGAGATGTCTCAGTTCGATTTATATGTTGAAACCAATTTAATTTGTTGTCTGTCAATTCATTTGTTGAATCATATATTTTTAATTGTTTTTTAATGTCGGTATTGCGGATATGATCTTTTAAAGTGTGTCCTGCTATCCTTCTTAAGAAACACATTTTGTGTCGCTTCTATCTACCTTTTTCCAAATTTATTTAATGCCCAGTTTTCAAATCCGTACGTAGGTGCGGGACTGCCAAGATATTTAAAATCTCATCATTGTCTCTTTTCTGGTTTCATTAAGCAAGGTTCTTTGAATTGTGCCACAGATATGATGGAATTTTCATAATTTATTATCTAGATCTTTCTCTTCTTCATATGATGATAAGCATTCTAAATAATTAAAACATCTTACTTTATCTATTATTATTAATAATAGTAAAGTGTTTCCATAATTTCAGGTATGTTAAAGTCATCACATCTAGGCACAGATCTACGGCACATGCATTGGTTCGAGTCCCCGTGGGAAAATAAATAGTTTCTGAAGGAATTTCGGCCGTTACGAGACAGGTGTCTACCTACCATCGTGAGGAATTTGGATGGCTAAATAAGTTTCGGCTCCGGATTTAGAAAATCAGCTATAACGGCTGGGGATCCAACGTCCTGACCACATGTCACCCCTACACTCCTGGATGATCGCCCACCTCTGTAAGTGATATATATGGATGTTAGGTAAGTAGCCGGCTGGTAGACCAAGAGCCTTCTAGGCCTGTCGCATCAGGAAAGAGAGTGTTATCTTGCATCGTCAGTTTCGTTGACTAAAAATAGTAATCTTGATTCAAAATTATTGATTACTTTTATTTGAACGTTTTACTATAATAATATTTAAACATTACAGCATAGTTTTTAAGTATAATAAATACAAAGTTAGATTTTTTCAAAGAATTAACAACATTAGGACGATCAAGCAATAAACAGTAATCACTAGAGCCCAGATTTGTATGTAAAATAAAATACTAAATATACAATGAAATGTGCATGAAACATTTAGAAAATATGCACACTAAATATGCAAAAACATATATTGAATAAAATCAATTAAATTATTTACTTTGTGGGTAATCTTAACGTATTCCTAGTTTTTACAGTATATAAGGAAGGTTTCATGAGGTTTTCTCGTGTGAAGCTCCTTTGTCTGTCAGTGAAGAAGGTTTTATAGAATGAAAATGTCCTTTCTACATCACACGATATCACAGGTGCATGTGAAAAACACCACAGCTCTTCTTCAGTGAATTATGCTTATATCCAATTGATTGCAGAGACCTTATTAATTTTAAAAAGTATTAAATGATAATTAATTCATTCATTCATTCACTAATTACTAGTAATTAGCTCAAGGGAAAATTATAATTTAATATCAACATTTAGGAATAAAATATGCATTCATGCATTAAAAATCTAAAATAAGCATTTTCCCCCGGAATATTCATTTCTATGCATTATCACTTAACATGTAAATCATTTTTGCATACTTTTTAATGCGTAAAAAACCCATGCATTTCGTATACAAATCCGAGCTCTAGTAATCACTTACTTTGAGATCCGAACTTGTAACTTTCAATTCGCTTCATCATTCTTAAGTTCTCCTGAACTAATGTCCGACTCAGAGCCGGGCCGAGGGATGAGATGAGATAAAGCCACCTCACGTTTAAGATCTGTGGATTACGAGGGTGCCTGGCGATCACGGTTGACTCCCCAACAGAGAGGCAGATGAAATGAAACGAAATTAGTGAGAAGAGTGTCGAGAAATAGTGGAATAAAATTTACGACAGGGAAAACGGGAAAAACTCGAGAAAAACTGTCCACATGGAGTGACCGAGACAAGAGCTTCAGGGCCCCCATTGGTAAGAGATGAGGGTCTAACCGCTTGGGCCACGGAGGGGCCATTCTTAAGTTCTATTCAGCATATTTCAATATGTAATATCATTCTTAATAATTCTACATAACATAGTTAATGTATAATGTAATTGTATTGTTATCTAATTGTAATATTATTGGGTTTTCTTTTTTCTTTTAAGTTATATTATTACCAAACATTAACTTATTGTAACGGACTGTCAACAGCACGTACGGCTTACTGACTGTGCGACCCATATTTGTAAATAACATTGTATGTAGCTCAATTTTAGTCTAATAAAGTCCTACTACAACTAAAAATATTTCATTATAGCTGCTGCTTGATATTGTAACGCATTACAAACAGCTATAGCAACTGTCGAACATTAAAAATATACAATATTAAGTATTACTCTATATTTTAGCGCTCATTTGCCTGACATCTCACAGTCATCATCACCATGAACTTCATGGCATAGACCTACTGGTCTGTTACGGCTCATGATTCGACCGCCTTCTTTGCCTACAGGACATATTTCCAGGCTATTTTGGGTATTCGGCTTTCTTCAGTTATCTAGATCAGCGGTTCCCAACCTTTTTCGACTCGCGAACCCCTTCCACAACGATCTGAGTTGGGTGAACCACTGACTTTTAAATATACATACAGCAGACGTGCATAAATTTTAATACCAAGCAAAAGGTTTAATAACCCTTAAATTAACTTAACCCTTAACGGTTAAAACCTAAAGTTACTCTAGTTACGGCTTAAAAGTTACACAACGTGTAGGCCTAGTTGTAGCAAAATCAAATGCATTCCTAACGTTGTTATATAAGAGTAAATCAGTCATTCGCGGTAAATATAAATTTATTGTGCAAATGATGTGATAAATTCCCGATGTTACACATATGCAACAAGGGGCATTATAGAGTTAATTTACTTTTAAAATAATAATAATAATAATAATAATAATAATAAATATTATTATTATTATTAATATATCGACGACATTATGAAACAATGGAAAATTATAATGGTCAAAGGCCTTAGACTGAACAATAACTCAAGTATTAATAACTTAATTTTCGCCAATGATTTAGTCTTACTACACCATGAAGAAGATCTGTTACAATTGGCTGCTTACAAACTAAATGCAATATGTAGCGATTATAATTTTAAAATTTCAATAAGTAAAACAAAAGTAATGGCATTTTGTGGAAGAAATACTCTGCGTGCAAAAATAGTAATTAGAGACGAAATTATTGAACAAGTATCCCACTTTGAATATTTAGGATGTAACATCAGCTATGGGTATGATAAAGATATTGAACACAAAACACATCAGTTTCAAGCTATTTATGGTACAATAAATAGAACATTGAATAATAAAGTCCATAAACAAACAAAATTAACATTTTATAAAACAATGGATGTCCCTGTCCTTTTGTATGGGAGTGAATCTTGGATTACCACTACCAAACAAGAAAGTAAAATCCAAGCAGCCGAGATGAAATGTTTAAGAAGAGTAAAAGGCTGCACTAGAATGGATCAGATAAGAAACGAGGATATCCGTGAAGAACTGCAGATCTACTCCATAAAAGAAAATATGTATAACAACAAGATACAGTGGAAAGAACATGTACAAAGAATGGAAGAAAGTAGATTACCAAATAAAATCTTCCATTATTTTCCAAGAGGAAGAAGAGATGTCGGACGTCCTCGGAAGAGATGGTCTTAGATCTATTAGTGAAGACGGAACAGGCAACTCTTGCCTAAACCAGGAAGTGAAGAAGAAGAAGATTATTATTACTATTACTATTACTATTATTATTATTATTATTATTATTGTTATTTTTATTATTATTATTGTTATTTTTATTATTATTATTGTTATTATTATTATTATTATTATTATTATTATTATTATTATTATTATTATTATTATTATTATTATTATTATTATTATTATTATTATTATTACAGTTCTCCACAAATGAAGGAAACAATAATAATCTAACCTCGTAACCCTCCATTACAGAAAATTTTTGGCGAACCCCTTGAAATATTTTGGGGTTTGCGAACCACAGTTTGGGAAACGATCTGGATGTTGTCAGCCTTACGTGACGGCCGGCTTTATCCCCGGAACATGCATTTATGTTAGAGGTTGAATGTACCATAAGGCCATGTTATTCCCAGAAAGTTTTAGGCCAGTTTAAAAATCTTGATCGGTCGCGACTTGAACCTCCGCTTGTAGCATAGGCCTATTGCCTTCGCCAACTACATAACGACGTGGATACCATGAATGAAACGTTCTTCTTGCTTCTTTTGGCAATCTGCCTACAAGACATTCATCTAACTCAGGAAGATAATAGTATTGGAGTGCACAGATGATTCTGGTTAACAGGAATGTGAAGGTTTTATAGATTTTTAAGCGATATGAACTGAAGTCCGTCACGCACAACTACGTAAACTAAGCGAATTCCTCGGTAATTAGATTTGCTAGTTTATGGAATGTATATTTCTATTGTTAAATTTCGAAACTCAATTTATGATGCCAGCTAATTTAAAGTGTCATACTGCATTGAAAAACAAATCGTCCATAACCGTAAGTTATTATTAGGGCTCAAAAAGTATTGGTATAGGTTAGGCTGCATCATACTTAGACCGCTATGTTTACAAACTGCACGTTGACACGCGCTACTCGGGACAGACTTTTAGGACAGTCCGCTTTGTGTAGGAATGGACTCATCTTTGTACAATTTTTGTTTCGGCATTCTGATACAACCACACGTCACGTAAACAGGTCTATTACTGAGGAGAGTCGAACATACACACTCTCCGCTCCGTGCAGGCAGTGGAGACGCTTGACAAAGACACGCATTTTGTAAACAATGTGTATAGAAATTAGTTACTATCCTAATGTCGCTACTTTTTTCAGCCCTAGTTATTATATATCTGCATATTATATAATTTGACACCGATTTAATAATACCAACCGTTTCCTATTTATTTATATCTATCTATCTCTATACCCCTTACTTCCTAGTGGGAGTGTTTCAACTAAGCTAATTTAGTTACCCTTATTTATCCATAGATTTCAGGGGGTGATATGGGGTAAGCATATCGCCTCAGTGAGACATCTAGTGGACAACTAGGGTATTACGGTCAGTAAATTTTGCACAGCCACCTCTTTATTCAGGCTTTCGATTCTTTTACGAACCTAAAAATCCTCATACTCGGTACCCACGGCTCAAAGTCCCTCTCGGAGGACTTGTCCCTTGGATTTTTCCATTCTAAAAATCCATCGACCCATTACTTTATTAAAAATATTTAATAAATTAAGCTAATGTATCTCATAGAAAACATTTGAAATTTAAGGGTTAATTAAATAGATGGTATATATTGCGTTGAACCGAACATGACGATTGTTAGTGAATTTTTAACGTCGGGTTTCAGGTAAACCGCCACTTCTCAAGATCGATTTAACGGCTTTTTAGAGAGTACCTTTCCCTGTTTATTTTAATAGCATATGCCCAATTTTGTCGTGGAATATCGAAAATTGCCACCGCTAGAATTATATATTTTTTTTTAATTTTCGTTTCGGGAGAACTCCTATTTCATCTTCTTGTAAGCCCATGTTTCCCTTAACAGAGATTTAGGCGCTCTCCCCCTACAAGGGAAGAATTTGAATCATACTAATTTAGTTACACTTGTTTTCGTATAGATGTAATTGGAGTGGCCAATGGTCAGCGTTCCGCCTCATACTGACATCTAGGAAACCAAGGTACTACTAGGACGGGAAAAATCGGTAAATTTTGCTTAGAGGCCTTTCCATTCAGGCTTAAGGATCTATTATGAGCCTGAAAAACTTCAAACTCGGGACCCGCGGCTTAAAGTCTCTCCCGGATGACTTGCTCCTTGGATTTTTCCATCCTAAAAAAAATCCATCGACCCCGGCCGGATTTGAACCCGCGACCCTCGGGAGCAGAGGCAAACAGTCCAATATTGCTCGTTAACTTAGTTGACTTACTTTTTTTTAAATTAATTGTCGTATAACAAGTTTGGTTTCGATAAAACAAAAATTGCAATTGCTAGAGTGTTAACGGATTTGTAAATTTTGATCATGGTAATTTTCGATGTCTGCTAGGATCGGTGAAGATCTCTAATTTTTTTATTTAAAAAATATCATTTTTATTTAAATGAAAAAATGAAAGATGGCCAAAAAATGTGTACCAATGGTCACCCTCTGTAAGAAATAAACGTGGCAGACCAAGATGGAAATTGAAAACATATGTCAGAACTATAATGGATGATAGGTATTTGGAAGAAGGATACTAGAATGATAGAAATAAATCGAAACTGAAGACGCAAACCTATAACTGGGGGAAAACCGAAGAAGTGGAAGAAGAAGAAGAATATTTTCATGAGAACAATCTTAATAGCTTAATTCCTTCAGAATTCGTTTAAATCCGACATTTTTAGCAAAAGAAGTATAGAAATGTCTATATGAAGCACTGGATGAAAAATATTTAATGGTGAAAGTTTTTACGCTATTTGGATTTTTGGTAGATTTCGACGGCTAGAACTAGATATATATGATTTATATTCACTATAATTGATGAAATTGAATTGAAAGTTTAGAACTGGTAAGGAAATAAATATTTTTATACCAAAGGAATGGTCTGAAGGACGGTTCATTTTTAATTATAGAGAAAGTCTCTGCACTTTACAGCCAATCGGAAAAAAATGCATTAGGAAAAGACAAGTATTTGTCTTTGCTTACTTTAGGTGTATATAAGGCCCATTGTTTCGGGGAATCGGCAACTATTTTAGCATGTACAAGAGCAACCTTAAGGATACAGAGGATAAAGGATTTGCACTGGTGTAGAGGGTACTTCGAATATGGTGTGGTATCGAAGAATACAATTTATGGTATGGCTAAAGTGACTTCCACTGTGCTTCTAGGATTAATATAAAAGCATTAATCGGGATTTGGTGGAGACAAGATCGTTGTAAAAAGGTTCCTTTGACATTGTAATTTGTATTCCAATTGCAAGTAATATCTAAAACTGATCATATGTTCAATGTTTGTATAATTACAGTGTTTTGAAATTTTTATTAGTATAATAAATGGAATAAACGAGTTTATTTATGATATGTTGTATTTGGGTTAACAGAACAAAGGCCCTTATCAATTGCTGAAATTTGAAGAGGTAAGTATAAGTTAAGGATATACAGATTTTTTTTTATATGACATGTTTTTTTATCTACAAGATTTAATGAGATGTATTACATTTATCTGGTATCCAGGGATACATTTAACAGTGTTCGATATGAATTTTTAACCTTCAAAGAACAGGATCCGTTGGCGAAGTTTTGTGGATGCCCTATGCTCCTGATGGGAGATAAAGGAGATGGTGGTGATGATGATGATGATGAAGATGGTGGTGATGATGATGATGATGATGATGATGATGCAATTGTCGAATTTCAATTTCTTGTGTCAATTTCTTTAAATTTGCCGGATCGTAGAAAAAAAACTAATAGACTATTATTGTGTATTGTTCAATGATTTGGAACAGAAGTTAAGAAAATATTTATTTCCTTTACAGAAGTTAAGAAGATTCATTTTTCGATTGTTTTCTTAAAAAGTCCGTCGCGCAGAAACTGAGTGAATTAAGCGATTTGTTCAGCAAGTGAAATGTATGGTCCTATTTTACTACTTATTTCTTTTGATAAATCAGAGAAACTCCACTTCTGTTGTCACCTTATTTAATACTGTCGGATTTCAGCGAAAACAAATAATAGATAACCACAAATTATTACTTATTTGCAAGTTGAATAATATGATACTAATTGAAATAACATCTACACATTCATTTTTTCATTAATTTCTTCTTGTTCTTCGGCTTTCCCCCGTTCATAGATTTGGCGTCTTCAGTTTCCATTTATTTCTATCATTCCAATCTCCTTCTTCCAAATTACTATAATCCATTATAGTTCTGACGTAGGTTTTCCATTTCCATCTTGGTCTGCCACGTTTATTTCTTCCAGGGGGTGACCATTGGTATATATTTTTAGCCATCTTTCATCGTCATTAATTTATTATTAATATTAAATACCGTAATTAAAATTATATATCATACAGGATACATCGCTAATTTAAGAGTTAATTAAATTTAATATGGTATACATTGTGACAAACCAAATACGGTGGTTGCTAGAGCAGTGTTTCTGGTACATTATCACTTCTAATTGTCGGATTTCTCAGATTTTCTAGAGAATACCTTCCTCGTATTATTTTAACAGTTAATACTAAGTTTTGTTCTGAAAAATTGTAAATTATGGCCAATAGAGCGATTTTTAAATTTTCGTTTTAACTGAACTCTTACATTAATTGATTTTTGTTGGCTAATGAACTCAACCTTATGTTTTTTAATTAATTGCTACACGCCAAGTTTGGTTTCGATTAAACATAAATTGCAACTACTACAACGTTAACGGATATATATATATATATATATATATATATGTATGTATGTATAGGACCTATATGCATTTTGGTCATGGTCATTTTCGGTGTCTATTAGATACAGGATCTGTGAAGATCTGTATCTTTTTTTTCATGAGAAAAACCTCAATAGCTTAATTCCTTGGATATTTGCTAAAATATTTATCTTACACGATACTTAGCCAGTTCAAGGGTTAAGACATCGATTATGGCTGAAAGAATCATTAACAGACTACCACTTACATTAACTCGTGTCGAAAGCTCTGAGTAGGCCTGTATGTTTACCATAAATTCAAATTCTTCCAACGCGAATGGCTATTTACTTACAATTGTGACATATCTAATTCACTATGACTAAAACATTACGAACGTTAGGATAAATTGTTCATGAAGTGCCTCATGCACATCCGACATATCACTTTTTTTTCGTTAATTTATTTCCGTGTTTTTATCTCGAATTAAAAGTGTCTGCTACAGGTTTTCCGTATAATTTAATTATATGGGAATATAATATACATTATCGTTCACAGATGTGATCTGAGAGTAACGACGTTACTTCGAACATATTGGACCAGATTTCGATCTCTATTTGTGTTGAGGTTTCTGGTCGGGTCATCATGGGGTTTTTCCTCATCTGTAAGATGTCGACAAACATTAAATGTGGGTTGCTAAGTACATATTTCTTGATCCGTTAGAAATATCCAATAAATACTAAACGGTGTTTTAAGAAACATCATTAGTGCTAAAGGTCCAATAAAAATTATAGATAAAAACCACTATAATCGAGTATGTATCCCACTTTTGTTTTCCATAACGTGCACAACATATGCTTGTCTCTTTTGGAATAAAAAAAATCTGATTCTATTTCTCCTCTGACTCATAATGAAATAGAATGCTCATGCCCTCCTATTATATATGTATTCCATAATATTATTTTATTATAGCAAAGCCAATAACAAGCAATGAAAACAGTAAGTTGCGTCAAATGCAGCGCCTTCTGTATTCTATCGATAACAGAAGCTTCGAGCCGATATAGAGGGCGGCGAACGAATTCTCAAATAACTAGTAGCTAATAACTGAGTTATCCAGAAATCCGATAAAGTTTATCACCAATAAATATTGAAGAAATGGGCTATTTTATGTTTTCTTGCAACAACTTTAGGTCCAAATAATCCCCGAGCACTATCTGCCACCATAATAACCTCATCATATTCGCATTGTTCAGTGTATTAGTTCGCATGTACAGTATATGAGCGAATGGTGTGTCTTGTTTTAAATTGTGATGATTCGGAGATGGCCTTAGCAATTGAACTGGTAACTCATCCGAGCGGTAATCCACATCTTTGTGTGGTTAAAAAAGTATGTATGTGACTCGGAGTTTAAAAATCTTATTTTGATAAATCGTGTCCCTCTAGGGCATGTATGGGGAACGTTAAAGCACTTAAAGTATTTACAAAGGGAGAGAATGAACTAAGGAAAATAAAGAGAAAGATAAATACATGGAAGAATTGCCGTAAGTTGATAGAAAGGAATGAAGGTGGAGGTAAATACTTCATCATCATCATTCATGGATTAGGTCTGTTGACCCGTTCCGACTTCAGCCCATCTCTTTCTATCGTATTACCTTTCTAGGTAAATACTTAAAACTCATAATTACATAATTGATAATTTAACCTTCCGGGAAATTCTCGTATAAGACTTGAAAGCATAATAATAGTCCCTTCGATTGGTTGCTGGCCAAATGAAGGCAAGGCCAGTGATGGGGATGCCATCTTATAGCCTCTGGTCGGGCTATTCTGGAGAAGAAAAGAAAATAAACGAAAGAAGAAATGGAAGAAATTTTAGAGATATCTAATAAATTTAAATATCTTGGATATTATCTCTCTATCTGGGATGAAAAGGATATCCCTGAAAAAATTACTAGTTACAATAAAAGTTTGGGAATTATTAATCAAGTTATGAAACCATCCCTTGTACAAAAAAAACACCAGATTACGTTTATATAACACTTTGGCTAGACCAGTGTTGACCTATGGTAGTGAAGCATGGACACTAAAAAGACAACATGAAAGCAGAATAACGGCTTCTGAAATGAGATTCATGCGCAGAACAGCGGGTTACACCAGATGGGATCGGAAAAGGAACACCGATATCTTAAAAGAATTGAAGACTACGCCACTTTTGGAATATATTAAACAGTACCAACTAAATTGGAAACATCATCTAGAAAGAAGGAGTTCAAATCGGATCCCCAAATCTGTTTATAATTATATACCAAGAGGACGAAGATCACTGGGCCGTCCTATGAAACGCTGGAGGGAAAATTTTCTATAGGATCGTAACAGGCCTTGGCCTAATACTTGGAAGGAAGAAGATAATTTAACCTCCAAAACCATACAAAGGAATCGCTATAAGAACCATTAATTTATAATTATAATATATTAGGTCTAATTAGAAAAAAACATACTTTGATTCTGGATTTTGTTCTGCATTTTATGAACTTAAGGTGGTACCGGAACATAATGCAAAGACAATATTAAAATAAAGCAAAATTACGGAAAACATAAACTTAAGAAAGCACCAAAAGATAGAAAACACAACAATCCACAATTTACAGAATAAGGGAAGATTAATTACTGTAGAACTTCGAAAAAATATAATTAGTCCTATTTTAATTTGTAATGAGGATTCACATAGGTAATTTAGAATTTATACCAGAATATAAAAGGAAGGAATTTGTTGTAGCCCATATGTGCCTACATTTATCATAAGTAATGCCACGAGTGATTTCCAAATTATCGATAAATTCACGACTCACGAAGTGAGGAGTGAATTTACCTACAGAATTTGGAAATCAAGAGTGGCATTTGTTAGGACTATTTAACGAATAAAATTAAGCTGTTTACTCACAAATCATTATTTAACTATAGTTATTTTAAAATATTTATATATTTAATGTAAACGGCGATGTTTGAAAACAAATGAGGAACGATAGGTACGCTTCATCTGCTTCTTTTGTCTATCACTGCAACCAGATCATACTATTTATTGCCAAAGGAACGCAATATTGTAAGAATGCTCTCTAGTGGAGAAAAAATGAAACACATCAAACTGTATATTAATTCATTTCTGATGTCGTATGATGTAAATATGACAATTATATTTTTCTGGATTATTACCTGGGAAAAAATACATTTAAGAAAGTGCAAACAGTGGTTTCTTTTTTTTTTTTGTGGTATAATAAATTGCTACAAATGATTTTATATTAACTCCTGCAAGCGCTATGTGTTGACATCTATGCACTATATATACAATCTGGTAGCGTATTTCTAGTAGGCTCAGTCACTGCAAAATAATGGTCAGACCTGTTCAGAATATTAAAAAGCAGGAGTTTTCTTTATTATGGTAAATATAACACTGATAAATATTTCGTGAAACACGACTCTGATTGGTTGTAAAACAGAAATCATTGGAACGTGATTGGTCATTGACTCCCATTTGGGGCATGAGTTAAATAGTCCATATAATCGTAAAGAACACCATCCGTGTAACGCAGATATTTCATTTATAATAATCATCAACATCAAGCCTTAGGCCCTCTGCCCGTTCCGACTTCAAGAGACTTGGTCTTTCCATCTAGTAAAATGGTCTTCCTTGACTTCTAGATCCTGTGGTTCTGTAGTGATCATTTTAGAAGGTCTATCATCTGGCATTCTTAATATATGTTCGTACCAATTTTGTCTTTGTTTGTCAATTTTTATCCGTCAATTTAAAAATATTTCATTGATCTCTTATCTCAGAACATATTTTCTGCTCCATAAGAGTATAGCCTGCCGTTGGCCTTAAAAAAATTTTCTCCGCTGCCTTAATTTTTTCCCATCTGAATGATCAAAGTCCACTTTTCACTGCCATAGATAATAGTAGGAATGTACATGACTTTATCAAATTTCAGTTGAGTATCCTGAGTTGTTTTATTCTTTAGAGTTCTTATTGTTCCACACATTCTTAGAAATGTTTGTATTTTTATATTTATATCTTCTTTTTGGCAGTATGATATATTAAAACCCAAATAATTGTAGGATTTCACTTGTTCAACGATATTATTATTTATCACAATTTTGCATCTGAGATAATTTTTTCCTCGAGTTTGACAAAATATTGCCAGTAATTACAATAGGTATTTTAAATTTAAACTTTTATATTATAGTAACGAAAGTTATTCGTGTAAATTTTAATTTTAAATACATTATCTAATACAATTTTTAATAATTCTTTTTCTTTAACCCGCACAAAAATGTGGCCCAGTATGCTATAATTTATAATTACAAATAAATTAAGAGACCAACCTTTGGTTACTTTTGTAGGCTACTGATCATATTAACTTTGTTCTGAATCAACAACACTGCGAATTAGTCTTTGAAGTACAAGGTCAGGGTAACTAGCGATACGATTTTTTTTTAAATTTATTGGCCACAATTTTAACCAGATACTTACCAGAAAATCGTAGAAATTTGAGCCCTATGCTTTAGAATAAAAGCCAGATTAGGGCAAGTAGGTGCAAAAAATTCACAAATGTGCCTTTTTTTTAGTTATGAAGAAAAAACAACAGATGTTAATTGATTGTTCCATGTTTAAAAAAATATTCCCACAATCCACACAACTTTAAATTATATGGGATGTTATGTAAGTCACTCCTTTCAAACGAGAGAAATTTAATAGCATATTACGATGCGAGGTTGGGAAGTTGTTTTTACAGAATCGAGGGAAAATGTTTAAAAACCAAGCGATAGCGAGATTCTGTAAAACACTTCACAAACATACGTTGTACATTATTTTTTGCGCGATGGTGTTTTCAAAATAATAAATAATAGTAAAATAATAACATCTACGTTGGAAATATGTGCGTTCATTATAAACAATTGACTAACGTTAACAGTGTGGGCAATTTTTATTAGTTGAAACAACAGGAGGCCTTGAGAACAATTATTGATAACATGGCCGCAATTACGTGTTTTGTTGTTTTATATTGTATCAAATAAAGTTCAGTTCACTTGAAATGCAGTGAATTGTTTCGTATAATGTATATTAACACTACCTTTTGGATATTTTCTGTATATGCATTGTTCGTAGTATACATAGAGGGCAGTGGTTTTACTTCCCGCACGTGGGTGTAAATGTAATATTACAGTATAGTTATTTAGGTTGGTAACCCCGAAATGTAGGAAGTTGAACTTTCAATAATGGTCGCCATTGGTGGTAAGTAGGACAAAACGCACTATCGCGTAAAAATATATTTTACGTGTTAATATACTTGATTAGGGCTCTAATTTAAGAAATAAATACGAATAAAATATAATTGATGTATTTTTTCTAAAACCCAATCTTCAATTATTTTGCAAAGCTAAATTATGTATTGTCAAAATTCATTAATGTCAAATCTACGAAATTCTGCGCATGGATACTAAATAAATTATTATTAACTGCAACTCCGATAAGTCCAGGTCGATTAAAGACCATAGAGTTAGTTAGCTAACAGCATGGAACAATCCTGCAACCTCTCATATCTACTGCTAATGGCTATATGTGATGGGCCTATTTAAATAAATGTTTTAAAAAAATGAAATGTTAATCCAAAGACTAATAAAGAAAATTGCGTAGACAGATAATTCATTGTTAATTTGAAATCTTAACATTAAAACTATAAAATCAAAAGTAATTTTTCATTCTATTAAAGTAAAATCTATCAATATAAAATACATTAATGAGACAATTATTTTTTATGTTTACTTCTAAAAATTTTACAGTTGAAATAATCACTCCCATAATACAAAATATTCGTACAAGTGATCCGCACATTGTGTTAAATTGATACATACCGTAAACACTCCTAAACAGGTATAAAATTACGTTGCAGATTGTAAATATTTTTTTGTTGTGCTTACAGCAATGGCGACCATGATTGAAAGTTTAACTTCCTATATTTCAGGGTTGCGAACCTAAATGACTATACTGTAATAAAGAATAACTATACTGTAATATTACATATTACAAACACAACCACATATGTTGGAAGTAAAACCACTGCCCTCTACTATATAGCCTACAATGTATATACAAAAATATCCAAAACGTAGTGTTAATGTACATTATACAAAACAATCACTGCATTTTAAATGAACTGAACTTTATTTGAAACAATATAAAACAATAAATATTTATTTGCCGTCATTTTAACACTAAATGGTCTTAGGCCTCCTGTTGTTTCAACTAATAAACATTGCCCAAACTGTTAACGTTAGTCAATTGTTTATAATGAACGCAAATATTTCCAACAAAGATAGTATTTTACTATTATTTATTATTTTGAAAACACCATCGCGCAGAAAATAATGTACAACGCACGTTTGTGAAGTGTTTTACAGAATCTCGGAAATTAAAAACCTTGCTATCGTTCGGTTTTTAAACATTTCCTCGATTCTCCAAAAATAACTTCCCAATCTCGCATCGTAATATACTATAACTAGATATACGAATTTGGGCAGAAGGAAGTAAGAGATGAATCAGTCTTAAATTATTATTAAGATAATTAATATCTGCTCATAATTTAAGTATTTTAAGAAGTAACGTCAACACTTTACAAAATTTAAAATCTGACCAATCTTCAATGTAATTAATAACATTATAGGCCTAATCCTTCAAGCATAATTCTGGTAAGTAAATGAAGCATTCTTCAATTATATGTAAAGATAAAAACTCAGAATATGTCTATTTTAAAAATATAGAATTATAAAATTAATACCTGCAAGGTATCGACTTCCTTAGTTATGTTTTATACTGAACGCTTTTCCAAACACATTCCATCACAACAGTCTCACAACTGTTTGTTGTTTGTAGTAATACAACACAGTGAGTTGTTCGTACTGCGTGTATCCTCGTTTAAAATCGTTAACATCAATGTAATTCAATGTTTATTTGTTGAATCAAATACATTACAATTATTTTCAGAGGAGTCTGGCTACAAATCTAGTATGCATATAGACATAGTAGAAGAACTAAAAATAACTCCAGTTTTAACAAAAATATTTTTTTTTTGCAAAAAAATTCCTGGTGTTCTCTCCTGGCATGGCGTACTTGTAACCCACTTCTGAGGTTGGGGCGCCTGGAAGGCGGGGTTATGTTACCCCGATGATATGATGGGTGATGATGATGATAATGGTGCGATAGGAGAGTCCGTAGTCCTAAGCTTAATCTAAGATGAATATGAATTAATGTGATTGCGATGACCATATGATTTCGGGGACCGTTTGGGCCTTATAGTTTTCCTGACATTCGTCTTACAGGTGAGAAAAAAAACCGCTAAAACCTCATACAGAAAAACTGTCCCGACCTGGGATCGAACCCGGGCCCGCTGCGTGACAAGGCAGCACGCTATCTCGAGACCACAGCGGTGGACAAATAAAAAATCTAAATGCCTAGAAATTATAAAAGGCAGTTTATCAAAGAGTGTATATAAAAACTATAAACCAAGAGGAAAATAGATAATAGACATTCCATGGATAAGTGGTAAGATCGGAACAGACCAAAATATGGTCTAAATCCCCGACAAATAGATGATAATTGGTTGTTTCCAGGTTCAGACAAATATTTCCAAAACCCAATCCATTTTAATAAGGCTTTTAATGACTCTACGGCCTCAGAAGTGTGCGTTATTTTATCTTTATAGTAGTGCATATGAAGTTCAAATAGTGTTTATTATATAATTTAGGACTCATACTTTTTTTTAATTGTACGGTAAAAGGTAAAATATTCACATGACTGCATGTAATTTTGCCAGCCAATAACGAAAGATAATTACGGAAATATAATTAGGCTTTGTTTTCTTAGAATGATTCAGATTTGGATTTTTGTGTCGGTTTTTAATTTAAGATAAACGTAGCATCATATCGAAGACTTGTTTGATCTGCTTTTAATAACTGTAAATTGTGTCCGTCGCTGTGGCGTAGTCGGTAGAGTCCCTACCTTCCACTCCGGCGACCCGGGTTAGATTCCAGGCGCGGTAAGGGATTTTCTAAAAAAAAAAGTCTCAACCTTGGGACTGGGTGTGTGTAGTGTCGAAGCTGTACCCATTGAATTTAATTCCTCTAAAAAAATAACTGTAAATTACTAAAGAACAACATGTTTCTTCATTTTGCGGGTTTCATTGCGACATTTGATCTCCTGCCAAAGGTAAGCGGTTTAAGGCCTCATGTTTGGCGCAGAGTTACGTGCCATATGCTAGTTCAACTTCCTTGGGGAAATAACTTTTTTCATGGAATTTCAGCCAGTTTGAATCAGTGTCCATTTAGAATTGTGAGGAATTTCGGTAGCTATAATAACTTTTTCAGGTTTTAGAAACGGTATTATGACTAGGGGACACGAAATACTGACAATTGCCACCCCTGTATCTGCTGGATGATTGTCCACTTCTGTAAATGGCATATTTGTGAGGCAGCAGCCAAGGGTCCTCTAGGCCTACCGCATGATGGATTTTATTGGGAAATATGGCAAGACCTTTTTTAAATCTATAACTTGGTCCTGTTATCAAACAATTAACGATATTCTAACTCATAACTTACAAATAGTCTGTCGGCGTGACTTAGTCGATAGAGTACGCAACTTTCACTCCAGCGGGACGGGTTCGATACCGGACGGGGTATCAAATTTTGAATATGACTTTGTGTCCTTTTTATTGTGGCATTGCTTGTTAATAATCATAGACATCATCATCTTCAAGGTATGGGCCTATTGGCCCGCTACACAATGTGCTAAGGTAGTCCTTCCAACGTCGTTTCGGTCTTCCTACATTTCTTCAACCTTCAGGACTATAATAAAGTATCTGTTTTGATAAACGATTATTTGGCGTTCTTTGTGCATGTTCAAAGTGTTTATATTTATTTCTGTATATTCTCTCGTTTTTATTATATATTTCTAATTCATCTCTGATATATTGACTTCTTTTTTGGTCTCTTGAAGTTTTATGTTGATCAGGGATCGTTAAAGGGAAAGTCTCAGACCCGTATGTTAACGTTGGAACGGTTAATGTTTTGTAAAATTTCAATTGAGTTTCTCTTGTGGTCTTATTTCTCAAATATCTTCTTATTGAGCCACATGTCTGTTGAAATGTCCCTAATTTATTTTCCATATCCAAATTTTGCAGGTACGATATCATGCATCCCAGATAATTGAAACAAGTTACTTGTTCAGTAATGTTTGCTCAAATTACAATTTTTGTCCTTTAATGCTGAGTTCAAATAAATGCAATATACTTTGTTTTCTCTGTTGATATCTTCAAATTATAATCTTTTATTAGTTTCCATAATTTATAAACTGATTTTTTTAGTCGATTTTCTGAGGAATCTACAATGATCTAGTCATCACAGACATATGAAGGACCATCACCTTGCATCTGACTAATTTACCGCCTATAAACTACTAACCCAGAACATGGACTTGTTAAAGCCCAAGAGGGGTATAGACCCTACAAAAAAAGGAGGAGGATAAAACAGGGGGAACAAGCTGGAGAGAGAAACTTAAAAATGAAGAATGTTCATTTCATTGTTTTATGATACTTCCATAAACTGGAGTTGGATCTATGGTAGGCACCGTAAGTTAACAAACAAGCTATACTAATTATATTATATTGCAAATATGGCAGCTGTGGTTTTATGCCTTACGATGTATAAGAGAGAAAACAATCTATTATGAGGAAGTATTTACTATCATAATAACCGGCACTGTTATCGTCTATCAAGAAATAAAATATTCATTTTAGATGCAATAAATGCTTTAAACTGTGTTTGGTAGAGCAAGAATATTACAAAAAATAGAAAATTACAAATATATCAAACCATAATTCAGAGCATTTTAACGTATGGTGCTGAAGTTTGGCAAATTCCTACCAGGGAAATGAAAAGAATTTTAAGTACAGAAATTGATGTTTTAAGAACATCAGCTGGAAAATCTAGAATGGATAGAATACGAAATAAACGAATAAGGGAAATTATGGGTGTACAAGATGAGCCGAACACCTTAGACATTATAGAAAAGAAAAAATTACAGTGGTATGGCCATGTCAAAAGAATGTCAGAGAAAGATTGCCTAAAATTGTTATGTAATGGATCTCAATGGAAAGGAGGAAGAGAGGAAGACCGAAGAAAACTTGGATAGAAGGGGTACAAGCAGCTATGAATATCAGAGGATTGGAGGAAGATCAATGGATGGACAGAGAGGAATGGCGTTTCGTTTCCGGAAGACGGCGACAGCTGCCATAATACCGGATGATGATGATGATGATGATAATTTAAGATTTGAAAACTTTTTTGTTTTAAAGGAATGTGTATTGTATATTTTATTCAGTTTAAGGTCGTCAAGAGAGAGGGATTGTTATCTCTGACTCTTACACTCTCCTAGATATTTTACCTTTTTTATTTGGTGGTCGTAAATATTCGAAATAATTGAAAAATAAAACCTCTTTTAACCCCTCACATTATAGGTATTTTAAATGTCACACGCCACTCGGAACATACAGTGGCACGACTTGTCGGGAGAGGAATTTTAAACTGTGGATCACATACACACACATATAGGCCCTATATATATATATATATATATATATATATACCACACAAGAACATGGAAAGGGCCTTCCCGAATGAGTGATCAGCTCAATGTTAGGGCCTCCTCCGAGACAACACAACATTAAGATAAAATACACCATACATACACATATTCATACTGAACATGGAGAATATGATGATGATTATGATGACCAGACGATGTTCGGAGAGCGTTTGAACATTAACATTTCCTGACATTTGCCTTACAGGTGAGGAAAACACCCTAAAAATCTATTACCCAGGAAACGTTTCAGACGAGAGATCGAACACAGGCCCACTGCGCACGACAGGGAAAATAAAATAAAATGCAATAATATTAAATTTACAGTAAATGAGGGTAAGTATTATGATTAGATTTTAGAAATAAGTTGGAAAATTAATTGGATTTCAGTTGAGTTTTAAAATTCTCGCTTAAGCCTGATTGAGATGTTAATTATATAATTTTTACCTGAAAAGTCAGTCGTCCTCAACTAAATTACTAAACTTCATCAAGTTATTCTAATATGGAGGCCTTTCGAAAACAATGTTTCATCTGGAAGTTAAAACGCA
Organism: Diploptera punctata; assembly: GCA_030220185.1. NCBI lineage: Eukaryota > Metazoa > Arthropoda > Insecta > Blattodea > Blaberidae > Diploptera > Diploptera punctata. The sequence continues at coordinate 2,249,455 of JASPKZ010009818.1, read as the reverse complement.
GAAACATTGTTTTCGAAAGGCCTCCACATTAGAATAACTTGAAGTTTAATAATTTAGTTGAGGACGACTGACTTACCAAGTAAAAATTATGTAATTAACATCTCATTACATTACCTCTACGGTGCTTTAATATGAATTTCAAAAGTGTTGATTAAGCCTGATTATAATCACATACCAATAACATACATCGTGTCTCTAGAGAAAGTCACATTTTGATAAATGTAAAATTGTATAATCTGACGCTTGATTGTTCATCTGAAGCATTAGATCAGAGCCCTATGTAGGGGGGGGGATCTGAGAAACGTCGCCCCCCCTAGCATTCATATTTACTGCATTAATTTATTAATAACATGTTTAAGTTTTATTTGTAGTCGTTTGCTTAAAATCGTCACATGTTCCTTGTTACTAATGTTACATCATGATACTTTATTTCTGGGTTAAATACAACCAATGTGGCCCAAACAGATGTGTGGATTGATATTATGGAGGCCGTTGAGAACTCACATTTACCTACTAGTATGAAGCTCATGCGCTGTTGCTAACGTGACGCGTGCTCGCTGGCTCGTAATTTGGAGCTCACTGACTCTCAGTCACATCAAATTTGTTATATTGGCAGATCTGATAATTTTTAAGCGAGATTTATGAACAGTTTTATTGTTTAAATTACAAATTATTTATTCAAACAATAATTCTCAGTTCGCGAGCAGTCTTTTATCAGTTACGGTATTATTTATTTTTCTAATTTCCAATTAAGTTTCGAAAATTTGTTTAAGCTAGATTATAATGATGGCCGCGGTGAATTAAATGAAAATAGAAATCGAAACAAAAATGAAATTATGTGCGCATTTAATAGCAAGTAGCTGAACTTTCGTTGTTTGAAATTAGGTAGAATTCGCCCCCAAATAGAAATAATATTAATTAAGGTAAGACTATTAAATTAATTTATTTTAGGGATTGTTATAATAAGGCAACATTTGATAGGTCTGAATACTTTAATTCTAATTAAGGGCATGGTTTATGCTTCTTAGTCTTCAATCTGTTTTAATTTTTCTTTATTATTTTATTTTATTATTTTTTCTCTGTGATAGTAAAACCTGTAGATATTCCAACTCATATTGTTTAAACCTGGTTTTTATGTCAGCACGTGCGTAGCTTTTTAACTCGTTTGTTGACGCGTCTCATATTTTTATTTGTTCAAATTGGCAAATTCTCTTGCTAGGAAATATATCTGCTGCGATTAATCAGTGTTGCCAAGTTGAGAAATTTTAGGAAGTATTTAACCGAGATCGATTGAGTGAATTTTTTCTTACTTTATTTCTAGAATCTAGGGTTTTTTCTTTTTTGTTTCAAATGGAGTATTTTTATAGAACTGTAATTAATAGAAAACGATATTATTTTATTGTTCTATGCTTCCACCAATAATGCCATTAATTACATGTTTCTGATCATTAGATTAGCGCTAAGAATTCTTTTTCCGTTGTCTGTTACTGATTTTGAAATCAGTGCATTGACCAAAAAGTAGACAGAAGCCTTAAAACTTCCAGACGCCTTAATTATAGTGCATATAAATGCATTATGCTGACTAACCTAGGTCAATGAAAGCACCCCGTCCCCTTACATTCTCAACCCATTGCACTGGACATTAACATATTATTTGTTTACATTGAAATTTCATCTGTTAATTCCATGAGGCGCTGTACGCAAAAATACAATAATGATATTTTCTGGTGAAACGTCATAACTGTCGAATCCATGCAGAATGATTGAAAATCACCTTAGCTGAATGGTATCTGCACCAAGTTTCATAGCAAGCTGTATGGTCCGTTTTTCTTTATGGTTAACATTGTCGATGGCATAACGTTATCTTACATTTGTCATGCTCAAAATTTAGTTAAATCCACAACTGAATGAGGATTCTGATGATTATCTGTACCAGCAAGATGGAGCAATGCCTCATTAACACTATTATGTTCGGAACTTTCTTAATCAGGTGCTTCCAGAACAACGGGTAAGCAAGCAGATCCTCTTGACAATGCTCTTATGAAATAATTTCCGAGTCTCAAGATATAAAACAAATTTGAGTTTTTTTTCCCCCCTGTGGAATTATATAAGGGGGAGTGTATGTGTCACTCCTCTTTCATGTGAACAAGGCGAACTTCAATTGAAGATTGAAAAAACCGAAACTATAACCACGCTTGACATGTTGTTCAGAGTGCGGCAAAAGTTGTATTACCGCATCGATTTTAGTCACGTTACACACGGCGTCCAGGCACAAAAAAAAATCTCCAGTGCATCATATGAGCCATCAATTGTCAGATTAGTTATGATAGTGTCTGAATTATAAATTTATCAAAATTCGACCTTCCTTAGCGACACGGTATATTACGGCTAAAACTGGTCCAGTGACAGCACATTTATAAATAATGTTGATTTTGTACGTTGTATGATCATTTATAGAGAAATAGTGTTGTAAAATGTATATACCAGGTATATATGAAACAATTGAACATATTAAAAGGCGAAAAAGACCTACAGAAAGTGTTGCAATAAGATATTCAATGATCAGTTGATTATACAGAATTGTGAAAAAAAAGGGTAAGATTGAACTAGCAATGATGAGCAATTCTGTGGTCATACGTACATTCACGTGGACCTCTAGTTGCTAAACATATCGATAATTGTTTATGTTTACTGTATTGCAAAATGTTAGTGAGTCCAGCGATAATCAACCACAGTTTATTTAGATAGACGCAATAAACGTAAACTTCAACATCGTGACAAAATATTTACTTAAGTTTAAGTACCTGATATTTAGTTAACATTACGATTGTATCTGGGTGGATTTTATTATGTATTTAGCCTGGCGAAAAGACCACGTGGCCTTCTCTTTTACTCACCAGGACAAACATATATTACATCAGAATATAAATAATTAACTCTAATATTAAGTACTAAAAAGATTTTATCAATAAGATATCTATTATATTACGATCTGTAATAGAACCAGTTAATGATAGTTAAGATTAGGACCAAAACTAATAATAAAATGTATTCAAGCAAGATACGTAAATTTAATTGTTGATAGACTGTCCCTGTCTAATGTATATACAGAAAAAAACAGAAAAATAATGAGAAAGAAAACTAATTTTACGGTTATTCAATATTTAAACAAATGAAAATACTTGTTAAACTTAATATTTTCATAAATAATTTAACTTATTAATTGTTAAAATAATAGTATCAATTAGGTGTATAAGTTGGTTTGTTATTAAATTATTCTTTAGTTTGTTTTTTGAAGGATGTTATAGTTTTAATAGTAGGAATAATCTGTTGTGTAGAGCCATCTATAGCGTTTTTTTATTTTCTTGTAATAATATGAAAAACAGCACGAGTGTTCTTTATTTTTATCTACTTATTTATTTTTGTTTTTACCATAGATTGGTGCTGGGTTATCGATGAATGCAGCCATGCTGCTCCGATAATATAATTTCTAGGTTATGTAAACTTCTCATTCAATTTTAACACATTTCCAGGATTTTATTGAAAATTAACTTATATTCATATTCATCGGATAATAATTAACATTTTTATACCGACATTTCTGTGATTTCCTTTTTTTAAATAATGGGATTGCTCATCATTGCAAGTGTCCCCAAAAAAATAAAATTAAATATGAAATCACCTATTTTAATCAAATATTTACTTTAGTTTTAGTATTCTAGTGCATTCTGTTCACATGAACCATTCCATATTTTAAGAAATTTAATTAAGAATAAATCTACGTTTATCATAGGCTATACTGAAAATAATGCATATTCGAAACCCCAAAAAGTAACTCTAACCTCCCGGATTTAATTTCAATAAAAAGCAGGAAATTATAGAATTTATCTCGCTTTGAAAATATGTTCAGTATAAATGTCCTAAAGGTTGTGTGTTAATCACAAATAGTAAATGGAATGCATTATACGGCATTATATGAATTTTAGAATTACACACCTCAACATTTCTATCAAAATATTAAAATAAAAATATGGAGATCTGTAAGAATAAAAAGTAGTTTACAAATTTAATAAGCTGTACTTACATTATAAACGCCTCCAATCCTTGAACAAAGCCTCTTCTCCATCTTCATGCATCATTCCTTCAAACTACTCTGTGCAGACTCGAGACATATTTCAACGAAGAATCGATACATAACCTCATTCGATATTTCGCCCATTGCATCATGGGGAGTTTTACATCTATAACTAAGATAACAGATATGTTTAGGGATTATTCAGACTGCTTGGTTACTCGATACCATTTGCAGAATCATCGCTTTAATACAATGAAGAACATAAAGACAAACAAGCAAGCAGTGCATTAACTGTGATTGGTATTCCAAAACAGTTGAACGTAAGAAAATAAGGGAAAGCTATATTTGTCTGAATAAAACCCTAGTGACTCTGTTAGGAATTCAGACTTGCTTGTTGACTAATGTATTTAATTAAAATGTTATAGTAAGGCAACAAATAAGTCTGAACATATTATAATGTATAATTTGGCAAAGCAAATAACTAATTTAAATTTAAAACCTCTAGCAAAGTTGTGTGTGTATATATTGTAAAGATATCACATGCTCTACATCAATAATTATGCGTTTACACTATATCACAATACGAAAGCTGTAAGCGATTTAAAAGCGAATATTGCTGATCATCTTTTAATTAATAGGCCTATTGAAAACTTCGTCCTTCGAAATCATATATTTTTTTTTTACCTCAGTTTAACCTTATAAGTACTTTTTACATGCCACACGGTACTCGGGTCTTGCAGTGGCACGAGGGAAGCATAATTTAATTAAATACCTAAATAAAATTTAAGTGGAAGGGAAAATACGGAATTTACAACATTCTAAAACTATGATCTTACATAAAAATTATAAATGTGAATTAGATGAAATTATTAAACGTAATTATACATACAAAGTATATTTATAAATGAATGTGTGTGCCGACATATGACTTCGAACGTCTGAAGCAATTTCAACCAAATTTGGTACCCATATATATTATGATCCGGCAATTTGATACAAGTAACAAAATAGCCCTAGCATCGGCTGAGTGGTGCTAAGAGGGGACTGAAGTGGAAAAATTGTCGACGGTTAGAACATCTGGAGTAATATCAACCAAACTCGGTATGGATATAACTTACAAACTGAAAACAGTTCCACGGGGCAAAGAGTCCCCTAGCAAATCTAAGAAGGGGGTAAGAAGGGATGAAATCAAAACAGTCGAAAACGACAAATATTAATCTCGAATTCATAGTTTTTGGAGTCGCTAAATCTTCTCGGCGACATTTAAACCCAAATTTGAGCCGTAGCACCCCTAAGAGAGATCAGGGTGACAATAAAATAAAAAAAAGATCGAAATTAGCATAGTTTTCGGGGTCGCTAAGCTGATTGGTGAAAGATCTGATGCCATTTAAGTTCAATTTTGGTCCTTGAACCCTTAAGAGGTAAAAATAGATGAAAAATGAAATGTCCAAAATGACCGACATTAGTGTCAAACAAAACCATGTCTTTCTGGATCACTTAGGTGATTGGTGACAGGTTCGATGATGTTTAAGCCTATGTCTGATCTCTAGCCCCCCCCCTAAAAAACAGGGGTGAGAAGGGATAAAAAAAAAGATTTCCAAGTTGATCGGGAATCGTGTAAATCATTAATTTTTGGGGTCTCTAAGCTAAATGATTCCAAGAAGATTGGGATAAACAAATACTCAGGGTAATCAACTAGTCATGCTCGTAATATAAAAATAATTTATCGTTAAAACATCTATTTCTGTAAGTAATACAAGGAGGTACCATAGTTGTCTATGTTTAAGCCAGATTATCAAGGGTTCGATTTCCGATGGGGGACAGGACTTTTAAACTGCCCTAAATCTTCCGATGTGACCACGAATTTGGGGTCGGCTCAGCCTCTAACTTAAATGAGTATCTGGGAGTAAAGGTGGGCATCGCGCAGGGCTGACAACTCGGCTGAAATCTCATTCTTATGTCTTGTAAAGGTGGAAGCATTAATATCATACTATCCCAAGGGCCTTCTGAGGCCTGTGGCAAGATGACGTTGCCTTTATTTTATCAATATAGGCCTAATTGTAAGTAATGCGCCTTGAATCATCACCTTAACTATATGAAAAGGGGATTTTTTTTTAAATGGTGACTAAAGTGCGTTCAAGTTCTAAGGTCTCAGATGTTTTCTCAAGATCTATAGCAGGTGGAAATAATTTGAACTCTTTGTAATGCATAGCAGAGATGGCAGCACCGCACGGCTCACAGAACAATAGTGGCTGCAGCTAGTGCGAGGAGTATTACTGATAAAATTGGACGTTCTCATTACAATATCATAGAATAATCAGTCGTTTTACACTTGCCTGATGTTACACGCAATGAAATTCGTCGCCAGTTGAGTGAGACATATGATGATGTCATGAATGTGAAAAATATGTGTTCGTAGGTCCAACGGCTCAAAAAATAAAAGCTGAACAACGTGAGACAATGAATTGAAACAATCTCGGCCTCGCACCAAACATCGTGATTGGGGAATGGAGAAAATTGTTTTGGAGGATCGCCAAAGTGTGTAAGATATCCCTCCAAAGTTGGTATTTGCATGGGATCAGTATACCCAATCCTGGGTGAAGACCGTCATGAATATGATAAATGTGAATTCTTGAGTGGAACAGTTCAAAAAAAGGCCGAACGTCTTGTGATAAGAAACCGAGACAACTTCGCCCTCGCACCGTCCGTCTCACATCACGGTTGCGCGAATGGAGAAAGTTTTTTTTTTTTTGGAGGATCGCCAATTAAATTTGAAAGATATCGCATTTCCATAGAATCTGCAAGAAGACCGAATATGCTAAAATTGTCCATCATGTGATTGCCGTGAATGCAAACGAATGACACAAGGCTTCGTAAGTGATCATTTGCCAGACCGATGTTGACATGTGATGACAGCTTGAATGCTGTTTTATTTTCGTCAATTTCGTTAGAGTGATGGGAAGATAAAAGTAACTTTTTTTGTGAAAACATAAATTCATGATTTTTTTATCTAATTATTTTTATTAGAAGACTAAATTACCTTAGAGATAACAGCGTAATTTTAATTGACGAGACCTGGCTGACGTTTTTCAAATCATGAAACGAAACAGCAGTCAACATAATGGAATCACACCAATTCACCGCCTCTCTTGAAATTTTTGGGGAAGCGCCAGTGCTGAAAAAAATGATGATCGTTGTATTTTGGAATAGCGATGGTGTAATTCTTACTCATTGCGTTACGAAGGGCAATACGAAAACAGATGCATCTACCATCATTACGAAATAAGTCCTGAAAAGCTGAACGGGTGTTCTTTCACCAAGACAACACACTGACATATCGGGTGAATAAGCAGAAACAACTCCGTGAAAACAATTTTGAAGTGGTTTCTCACGCTCCCTACTCACGTGTACTGATTCCTAGAGACGTTTGCCTTTTTCCAACGTTGAAATATATTCTCCGTGATCATAACATTCTCTAGTCGGGCTATTATTTCATCTCTGATTTTCAGTTAAGGCGTCAAGGTTGTGTACGCCTGCAAGGATATTACGTTAAGAATTAACAGAATTGTCTATTTTTGTGTACAAATAGTTTGTGAAAAAAAGGAGACTTTGGAACTTGAATACCGGTATATTATATTCATAGTATTAATATTTATATTATTAAATAAGGAATATTACTATTTATCACCAAAGTGAGTTTGAAAAACAAATATATTGAAAAAGTAGCCTAAGGTAAATTTTGTAAAAAAAATAATTGCACATTTAAACCGTCTTATCAACACTTCTTTGGAGATCTGACTGCTACAGTACGTACCCCTATTTTAGTCTATTGCCTGGCAGTTTAGTCACTATATTAATTATTAACTTCTATGAGTAAATAAAAAGTAGAGTCGACATTATTCCAGATTTCCTCTCACTGAATCCAGTTAACTATGTGTTTTCTTGATTATAGACTATTTATCCTCTCTTTAAAAATTATAATTAATCAGCAAAGAATACTCAACCTTAAATATACTTCAGTTGATGGGTAAAGATGGCTAACGTTAGAATCATCCAGGATTAATCAAAACTAGAAAAGGAAAACTCTCCAAGGGAGAATAACGGAATCCGTGATTTGAAACTAACCAACATTTTAAAAAAATGGGAATATATAAAAATACATCACAAAACTTAAGCCTACAGTGAACTTAATGAAATAAGTAGCCATACACATTAATAAAATATATCTTTATGGACTTGTGATGGTGTTGAAGTATCGTTATTCTTATGGTTATTTATGGTAAAATTATGTATAGAGTACCTAACAATATTCAGTCAATGAGCATAACATCTTCACTAATAACCCATATGATAACATGAGGAAGCTACATAACATCATATATTAATTATTTATGCAAAAAATATTGATTTTACTTATAATGTTAACTGTGCAACAATTAAAAAATGCACAAAAGAAATAAAAAAGAAAGCATATTTGGGAGATACCGAACAAAGATTAACACCTAGAAAAAAATCCCAAAGTGAAAAATACAGAATTTGGATTTTTATCGCAGTTTGATTGGCTCTATTGGTTTGTTTAGGTATGCTATATTTATCAGATGTTATTTTCACATGAAATAAGCACCTAAAATATTTTAATACATTTATTTGATAATAAATCAATCTGAACTTTTTTTCAATTAAAAATTTATGAATCTACTAACTCTTCCAACGAAAGATTTTTACTAAATATTACTGCCATAAAATTTATATTAATTTTTAATAAATGTTATAACTTTTTTCAGTAGTTAATCTTAGATAATAGAAAATTATGAGGTACTGTTTCGGATTAGATAAAATACATTTTCAAGTATTATTTTTATCTTCTTTCGTCAGAAAATACCTTTCAATTCATTTTACAATGTCCTAGTTTCTATTTAGTATATTATTGACTATACGTTCAGCTAATATATTATTAAATAAATCAATAAATAAAGCTTATAATATAATAAATATTTGTTTAAAAATATCACTATGAAAACTCAAATGGAAATGATCGAAGAGGGAAAAATTGTATAATTCTTGTAAATTGCGGCACATACAAATTCAGTACTACTGAATAACGAAGCAATTTGTTAAATAAAATACTAAAATAAATAAGGATAATAAAAATGTTAGGTAAATGTATAAAAATAAAATTTTACGTTTTGACATTTTTCAAAGCAACAATTTCCAGGATTATATTTTTGACCATATAGTTCATACATTAGCTTACTAAATGACAGATTGTTCTATAAATTAATTCTTGACTATTCTGATTGAATAAAATTAGTGTTGGCATTAAAAATGGACGGGAGAAGAACAAGAGCAAGACGAGCCAAGAGATGGATAGACAGTGAATGCAAATCCAATACGTCTTCCTCCGAGGAGTGATTTTGGAAATAAACACGATGAAAATCCTACAAATTATGTTTATGAAGTGCTGGCATTACTGTAGATTTCTTTTACTGAATCCAATTAAAAATAATTTAGCTTTCCTTTCAAATAACTGTAACTAACATAAACAAATGATATTGTTGATATTTCAATGTAAAATACGATATCCTAACAAAATAAAGGAGAAATACTTAACCAAATCACACTTCTATAAATGGATAAACATCGGCGCCCGAAAATGTAATCTAAACTTAATCAGGATCTAGAAAAGAAAAATCCGGAAATTATTTTTTTAATTTCTTTGAGTCTACATCCCAGTCATTATTACGACATTTCCAGGATTTATTAAATTACTAAGTATTAAACAGAAAACAAAATCAAACAAGTACTGTATATTTAATAAATTGAATAATTGTCTTAAAGTAAATACTAATAAAAATTCATATCAAATTTCGTTGAGGTGAAAAGTCATAAGATAAAAGTTAAAAATTGAAATGTACCTTTTGGCAGGTGCCGTCGTCCTCAACTTGTTAAAATGGTGCATATAAAATTAACTGGAGCGCTTTCGAAAGCTAACTTCCAAAAGCGCTCCAGTTAATTTTATATACACCATTTTAACAAGTTCAGGACGATGGCACCTGCCAAAAGATACATTTTAATTTTTAACTTTTATCTTATGACTTAAAGTACCCAATTATGATTTCCTGCGTGTTAGATCGAATAAATCATATTCAGAAGTTATATCTTTATATTTGTTTATAAATCCCCCCTTTTTTTCTAACCATTCTTCGAACTGGAAACCCATTCAGATTAAAGATTACCTTAATGCTTGGAATGTAATAAAATCATATGATCTACAAATTTTCACCACCATCCACCCTTATTTTTATCATTTCTCCCTTTTTTAAAGCATTTTGGTATGACAGAAATAACTGTTTCAACATCTGCCTAATTAGGATTTAAATGCACCGTATTCCTATTTCAGCATTTTTCATCATTTACTTATATTACTGTTCAAACACTATATATCCTTCTGCTACGTTGAGGTTTGATGCCCTAATCCAGTGTACATAAACTTCGAAAGCTAGTTATATATTATATGCTAGATTTTAGATTACCAATTTTTTTCTCTATTTCTATTACCATATCTAAAAACATCAACCTTATTTTCATTCAACTTTCTTAAAAAATGTCCTTAACAAAACCGACACTTTAAAATTCTAAATATGAAACTTCTTAGGGCAGTCCATAAAATCCTCATTTCCTTTATTGGAGGGTTTTAGAAGTAAGGAACCTCTTACCCATCTCATCGGACGCCCATGTCCACCACATATTTTAAGTTATTCTCTCCAATATAGTGTCCAATTGTAAACTGTAATCTGTTTAGAAGATATCAAGTAAATTTTCAAAGATTTTATATTAAAAATATATCATGATGTCTTATGTTATATGTGCAAAAGAATTAAATCACAGAAAAAGGCCGGTTATATCAAGAATTAAGTGATAGCCTCATTTAAAAATAAATAGGCTTAAATAAATCCAACTGCTGTCAAATGTCACAAAATATTCTGTGCAAATATAACAAAAATCTCACAAAAAAGGTCCTATGTGTATATAAAATATATTTACATCTTTATATATTTCTTTTTTATTTATATTAAGCTCAAAAATACAAAAAATCAGAACATCGAATAATTATATTCTTCTCCATAGATTTATTTACCCTTTATATCATTTAAACTAGTTTTTCTTCAACCCCTTTGACAAATGTATTTTTAAGAATTACATTTTTTAAATTTATTTGAGAATACGATAAAATATAGATTAGAACTAATTCAGTCTTATAAAAAAGCCACATGGTTGTTTGCCGCCCTCTTTCTGCTCTCTACAATAATGAAAACACACCTCCATAATTTGATACATATTTATAATATTTTTATATATATATACCTAGTAGCACTCATTCATACGTTTAAAAAGAAGCCTGGTGTCTAACTACTTATTATGTGAAGACACTAATCAAATGCGTGTATACTTTAATTATATGTATAATACACGTCTATTCTAACATTAAGCTACTCTGAAACTAAAACATACACAATAAAACACTGTACCACTGCAAAAAAAAAATCATTAATACAAGCTAGTACCTAACTATAAACTATATCAGTCCATACTTCTACAGAGTGACCCAAAAGTAGTTTGTTTTCATTACTTTGAAAGTAATTTCATTATGTAATAAAACTTATAATTATTATTATTATTATAGTAAATCGGACATTTCAATCCAAACTACAGCTAGAAAATGTTATAACAAAATGTGTCGTTTACAATATGTCGACTTAAAAAAATGCTTTTATATTCTTTCGCAAATATTGCTTAATACTTAACTAAAGACTTTTTAAAATTTCCACGTGAAAGAAAATGATAATAAAAACATTCTATTCAAAACTCCATATTTTTTCTTTGAAATATTACTTTCTCAAATATATGTATTTTTATTATTTTAGGTATACATATATTGATTTTTATTGAATTTTGTTGTTGTTAGAAACATTTAATGTTCTATCCAATAAACATATCTACATTTATAGAATTAAACTCTATCAATTGAACTTCATAAGCGACACAGCTTGTTATTTTTCACCGGGTACTTGATACCGTAACTGATATTTATAAAATATGATAAATTTCAGTTAAATCACTTTAAGGTCACACTGTATTTCTCCTTAAATGATAAAAATATTTAAACGCAACGAATACAAAATTACACGTTTTAAAAGAGTCTATAATTATAAAATAAAATGATCCCATTTCGGCTTATAACAACCCTTCCATTCCTCCATTTCTGTGGTTAGTTATTTTAAACTTAGTAGTTTTATAGATTCTATTTAAAGAGTCCACTACTATATTCATTATTAAAAGTGCTAATATCTTGTGATTATATTTACCCTGTTGTGCAATAACAGAGCTACCGCAGTATTCTGCATCCAGAGTTCAAAATGCAAGGGGTCACATCCCTATTCCGCGATTTGAATCCACTGTTTCCCTTATTATAAAGACTTAACACGATAAAATCGAATACCACAATTTAGCAAACTTGCTGCAAAATCTTGAATCACACCTGTTGAAAATTCTCCAATATGTTAGTAAAGAGCTACAACAACGAGTAACAAAGATGTAATGCACGATCTCAAACGCATGCGGCACAAGTCAAAAATAACTTTCGAAACAGATGATGTTCGTAGTTTCGAATGCAATTAAATCTGGTTGCTCAACAAGATACACCATGTATGTTTTCAAGTTTCATTATCTTCGTAATTCATTTTCAATGGCGATAATTTCCTAATGTAACTAAGTCAGAAACTCTTGTCATCCATAGCCGGATGAAAACGAGATTTCTAGTTGGTAGGTAACCCCGAAGAGTCTGACATTTGTTCCTGGGAAAATCGCCAGTTTGAACATTGATCCAACTGCAAATAAAAGCCGAGGCAGCTGGCAAAATAATTTTCACACCAATGATTTGAATATTTTATCAAATCTGGTATTTAAATTGAATATAATGGAGCGTGAACTTTTATTAACATTATAATACCGTTTTCATAACACGATGTTTTCATTCATGAAACGTAATAATGCAATTTAAGACCCCCCCCCACACAAATTGACTCAGTTGAGTGAGTGCACCGATATTTTCCTCCAAATATCGTGAACTCAAAAATTGAAATGTGTTCAAAGAGGAGAGATTTTCCTATACATAGTTTGTGAATTTCTCTTTGTCTATTCTGATTGGATCTATGTAAGTTTCTAAATAACTTTTTATTAAAATACAAAGCGCTTTACTTATGTTATTTAAAAACTACAATATAATTGTGCCAATGCTGATAAATTAATGTTACGCTTTATGTAATTTTAGTGTTAAATTTTGATAAGGTGACCCTATGAACATTGAAGTTGTCGTCTATCGAAGGGGAATTGTTAATTCCGCAATAGAAAAATAAAGTGTTGCCGGTTGGACTTTACGCCAACAATATACTCCCGTAAAAAAGCACAAAAGTTTAAGACGCCGAATATGGAAATGCCTAACCTTTATTAGTATGATTCCTAGGAAAACATAATGTACCTACACACACACACACACACACACACACAAAGAAATATGTTAATACACGATTACTGTACAGGGAGATTCAAAATCCATATTGAATGTTTTTTAAAGTTGTAGAGGACACTAAGTATATACAGCTTTTTTGAGGAATAGTATCTGGAAATGCAGTTTTAGTATTATAACGATAAAAAATCATAATATTAAATCTACTCCATCTAGGTTAACGAGCAAAACAGTTATCCATTCCAACATTTCCTAAAAGTCAAAGGGAGATTTTGGTGGATGGCAAGTAAAAAGTTTGCTGCTGCATCACATTTGCTCAAGACCTTTCTGTGACACATATTTCAAGAACTCCACCAGTACTTCCCGCACGAAAGTAAAATACTTGAGATCAACTACAAATCGTAAATATAGGACTCATGGCATCAGATAGACAACTGCAGTCGTCGACCTTCTTCATTGTGGGTTCATTTATTTTTGTATTACAACATTGAAAAGGCGCATTTCCGATCATAGGTTCATAATCAAAACTGTATCTACTAAGACCCTCTGCATCCCCTAGAAATGTGTAGAAGGAAGTCTGAATCCTGTGTGTAGGTGAACGCAAACTCCATCTACAATCTTTCACAAGTTGATCACGGATTTTTCACCGAGTGTTTTTATACAAGGAACTCATATAGTTTCTGATGGTTCATTATTGAATATTTTAATTGCTTTCGTTTTGTATTCAATCACGTTTTTTATCTGTTTATTCGAAATATAATTCTTTCCGAATAAAATTTCAAGTTTTCACTTCAGTAGTAAAGTAGTTCGGGCAAAAATTGATTGGTCGTGGTGAACCTGTTCCATGGCCAGCTCCGTCATATAACTCATGGACTTTTTCTTCTGGGGTCAATTGAAGAGCCTGATGTACGTTCTTGCTTGTTGCTGGTTGCTAGGATTGTATCAGCTACTGACGATGTGCGACAGTCTTGAGGCGTTGCTGTGAAGTTTATCGTGATCAAGCTGGTGAACATTTTGAACAACTGCTTTAAACAGTGTAATAATTTAATTTGGAAGCAATCACATTTCGACTAGACACATACAAAAGTGGTTAAAATATACAAAAAGAAAACGAATAAATTATTCGGTAATGAACTACCGGAGACCATGGGTTCCTTATATCAACAAACATTCAGAAATCATCCCTGAACATCTTAGAGTTTGGAGTCACCCTATATATGTTATGACTGTGTCGTAGTTTGAGATGAAATTTTTGTGTCCTTATTCTGGGAATATCCACACTTTATTATCACATAACCTGTTTCCGTGTTTTACTTAAACTTTACGCCTTTCAATTGTTTTAACACTTAAATTTAATTTTATAGCAAATTTCTTGATTTTTTAAAGTATTTATATTTTTGATTATTTCCAACAAACTAACAGGCTTTTCTTAAAATTGTATTAAAGTAATGGCAACATTCTCTGAAAAATTAATATGATGGGGTAAAAATATAAATAAAGAAAATGAATATCTCTCGTCTTAGAACACTTATAACCACATATTTAAGTGATATCTTCCAAAATGACGTCGGTCGTGAATGTGTCCGAATTGTGCAAATATGTGGAATGACTTCAGTATTATTGCTACATAAATAGAGTGGTCACCCTTGACGAATACTGCAGAATCCAAACATAATTTCACTATTGCTAAAATATTCACTGATCTTATGATTAAGATAAAAGTTAGCTATTCATAATAACCATAGACCTCTTTGCAAATTCCTTTATCGTATTAATAATAGACAAGTCAATGCAAACCGCAAAAATTTTTATATTTTTCACTTTCCTGTTCGTATTATCATTCTCTGTTTGGTCCACACCACCAGCTTTTTTAATTACGTTGATAAAATCATACGTGACCATTTTGTTATCTTACTTGATGTTTGGTCTTCACAAAATGGCGGACAGGCTATAATGCCTAAATAACATCTTAGTTCGTATACCTACCCATAATAAATTCCCTATTCAACATTTTCGAAATTTAGGCCTTTCAATTTCAATATTACAATCTGTTATAGACGACAATTTGTCAATTATTAATAATAATTCCATGCCATGCATATTTATAAAATCGGAGAAAAACTTCCCAAACGCTAAACATTGCTTATTTTCTTGCTTTAAAAAATCGTGGTATATTCCTATCCTTCATTTTTAAGCACCGTACAATTCTTCATCATATAACTTACGAAAAAAATTAACTCTACTATTTTATAACATTTCAGCTCCTTTTTAAATGTAATTTATAGAAAAAAGCTTAGGCCATCATTAAACACGATACGATAACAATGTATCTCTCATACCATTTTCTCTTAAAACTTATTATCAATGTTTGTACAGCTTTCCACAAACTTTCACTCTTAATTTTCAACCACACAAACATAAGAACAACTTATTTTACACAAAACTAATGAAATTATAAAAACCCGAAACTTCCAGACGGTAACACAGATGACAAATTTACTTTACAAGGGATCTGCATGTTGAAAGCCCATGTGCATAGAAGCTTAAGCTATAATATATGGAACGGTCCTATTCTTACTTTAAGCACAAAAGCAGTTGATTATGAAACACTGACGCTGTTAATACTTTATATGCAACGAGAAACCAGCGTATGAGCTGGCAAATATGTATTTTACAATTTGTTTTATTTTTCTCGTATATACCTGACTTTTATCCTCCAGGTAGCGAAGTAATATATTTCTATATATTGTTTAAAACATCCCAGCTGGACACATTGGGCTTACATGAAACCGAGCTACAGCTTTGGAAGAACTTTTTGTTACATAATGGTAAATGTAATAGGATGTACAAAGTCAATTCTCTGTGAAAAATAGCCAAATCGTAATAGATAGCACAATAGTTTAAAGTAATTTCATACATTGTGTTATTTTAGAGTAAAAGTGACAGAAATAAGTTTGTATTCTCAGTCCTTTCCTTCGCAATAAACACATTTAATTTCTTTATTACGATTATTTATTTGTCTTGGTGTAGTTAAGGCCATGTGGACTTCTGTTGCACTCACCAGGAGAAATATATGTTATAGTATAATACAACAAACACAATTATTTATATTATTTGTGGAAATATACAAATAATATAATTAAAATAACCTCAAAATATAACTTCCTAAAATTAAATATTAATATACAAATAATATTCATACTATATATAATTGATGATTTCAAAGGACATTCTACATTTGTAAATCTGTCAATAATTATTCATCCAAATGCATTCAGCTATCTTGCTTTGATAATGCTGTATACCGAAATAAGAAATATAAATGCCTTTCTGCAAGAAATACACAAAATTCAAATATATTAAATGTCTTAACGTCTAGAATATATCGAGTGATATGTCTTATACAAATTCAAATAGGCCGAACTGCTAATTTACTTTTTAAATTTAAATTATTATTTGTAGATGTTTATTAATTTTATAACCCTTAAATTGGCAAAGCATTACTTTCTCGTGTCAGTTCTTTGAATGTTACGGACCGCACTGAAAACGATATCATAGATAACTATTATTATTGTGTAAATCGCGTAATTCGACACATATTTAAGTAAATTCTACTCATTCGTTTTCTTCTGTTTTATTACAAATATTAAATAAAATAAACCATTTGATGTATCCTACAGGATACATTGCCAATTTAAGGTTTATCAGTAATAAATGTGTTAAATTTATAAGCTTTTCATGACAAAAGATCCTACGTTCATGTTTGAATGTTTTAAAATTAAAAAATTCATTAAGAAATGTCAAAATTTAAATTAAAGGGACGAAGGAACATTTCTTATATAGAATTTATAATATATAAAACCACAATTATGTATATTTTTATATACTTTGTACATCCTATGTAATGAGTCACAATAAATATCTGAATTATTTTAGAAACTAAACTGTAATTAAGTTAATGGCGTTTCCATTCTAACTAAATAATCCTTAAATGAAATAATGATATAGATAAATGGAAGTACATGTTAAAATAACAAAATGACATCTTTATGAAAATGGTTATGAATATGTCTGAATATAATTATAACTACGTCATTACTACTAAATTATATAGCATAATGCTTCCGGTTCAATACACGTAACTAAATGCAAGAATTAGCTATCTTCAGACTAGTTAGAAACTTTCTCGAGTCGAGACAGCTTTAAAAGTCCCTCAAAAATCTACGTTAATTAAACTCATACGAATCCTACTCATGTAATACACCAAAGGAGATCGTACAATGCTCAGTTTCAGTAGCACAAAGTTATTTTTACATCCATCAAACCGTGAGAGAGGTATGCACATTGATTACAGAGCTACCGTGTGGTTTCATCTACATTAGGTAGATTTATTCAGGATTTGTTAAATACTTTCAATCATTTAAAAAATTTAAACATAGTATAAATGCTTTCTTTTGTTATTGTTTTACAAAGAGATTGCAATTTATTGTACTTAAAACGTAAATTTAAAGGCATAAAAATAACTTTCGATGTATTATTTTCTTGTTATAATGTGAAAGCTTTACAATTAATTAGACTATTTAACTCATGCCCCAAATGGGAGTCAATGACCAATCACGTTTCAATGATTTCTGTTTTACAACCAATCAGAGTCGTGTTTCACCAAATATTTATCAGTGTTATAATTACCATATTAAAGAAAGCTCCTCCTTACAATATTGGGTTCCTGTGGCAATAAATAGTATGATCTGGTTGCAGTGATAAACAAAAGAAGCAGTAGAAGCGTACCTATCGTTTCTCATTTGTTTTCAAACATCGCCGTTTACATTAAATATATAAATATTTTAAAATAACTATAGTTAAATAATGATTTGTGAGTAAACAGCTTAATTTTATTCGTTAAATAGTCCTAACAAATGCCACTCTTGATTTCCGAATTCTCTAGATAAATTCACTCCTCACTTCGTGAGTCGTGAATTTATCGATAATTTGGAAATCACTCGTGGCATTACTTATGATAAACATTACAAATAGGATTAAAGGAAATATCAAAATTCACGTTATTTCACTGCGACAAATTCATCTACATAAACATTATGTACTGTATTATAAAGTTATTAGATTTATAATCTGCAAATAAATTAATTATTTGTGATCGGACAATATATATATATATATATATATATATATATATATGCCCAAACGGTCCCCGAAATCATATGGCCGTCATCATTTCCGATTGATTCCGATTGAGGGTCTTTCCACTTTTCAGCGGTTGCCCTTTTACCAGCCGGCTGCTGGCCCTTCACATCCACATGTGTCAATCACAGAGGTAGATGATCAACAGCCAGTGTAGGGTTAGCATGTCGAGTCCCCCAGCCGTTATAGCTGGTTCCTCAACCTGGAGCCGCTACTTATTGTAGCTACCCAATTGCCTCACGATGCTGGGTGGGCACCGGTCCCATACTGGCCGAAATACCATGAGAAAATTTCTTCCCCCATGGAGACTCGAACCAGCGCAAGTCCCGTAGCTCTGCGCCAAGGCTTCCTACCTTAACCGCTCGGCTACGGCGCGGGACGCCATCACCATCATACTTATCATTATCATCATCATCACCATCATCCTTCACCGGTGCGGAAAGCAACGGAAAGCTACCACACCTACACAATTCCCAATTAAAGCTGCAAGCATAGCATGAAAATGCTATGATTGCAGTGAAGGACCTGCCTTCGGGCAGAATTACTATGGATGGATATATATATATATATATATATATATATATATATACATATACTGATAATAAGCAGCCCTAATTATTGAAGCCATTTTTCATATTTTAAAAAACGCATTATACAAATACGTTTTATTTTATTTATGAACCCCGTCGAATACTGAGTAAGAAATCTTACCGTGCTTTCTATAAGTTTAATAGAACCAATTATGCAAATTTTGGCAAATACTTTTCTTATGCTTTATTACAATTTTAATAAATTTTACTTAATATTATATTTAAGAACATACAGTTTTTACTTTTTTGTTGAATTTAAAAGTTTGAATCGTTTAAGACAGAAGTAAAGTAATGTAGTTTTAAATTACGTCTATGTATTATAAATGTATCAACTACAAACTTCTGTTACATTTTAAGAAATTATAATTCAAAATTCAACTTTATGTTTAAATAATTACAAATAAGTTATATTAATTAGTGTGACTTAATTTTTACTTAATTTTTATTACACATACGTGATTTACCATAATTAAATTTTCATTATATTACGAACTGTCTATATCCTGTGTATTTATAATTATGGATAATTGTTATAAATTAATTATTCGTTTATTTTCTAGTAAAATGCAGTTAAAATTAATTACTTTATTTTATACACCCTAATTTAAATCTTATTCTTCCCGTGAATTTCAGTCTTCAGAATTTAATTTTTTTATTTAAGTAATCAATAATATTTTGATTTATTCTTTTGGAAAACTCCATTTAAAAACACGTTATTTTTAAATCCAAATAAATCATATTACATATTCTCCTTATTAATTTAGTATCAATTACTCATACATTATATACATATATATATATATATATATATATATATATATATATATATATGAATAAAGTTTCATATAGGAGTGTTAATGACCTGAAATTTCATGATTAAGAAAATTAATTTTGCCAAGATTTTGTTTTTCTTCCTAGTTATATATTTTTAATCAAAACGTATTTACATTTAGGTGAGGCAAAATCCTTATGCGGCTTAATATTGGGACGTACCAGATGCAAAATGAAATTACAGTATTTTAAAATATTGACCATTTCAAGTATATTAAAATTATGCATACGTTTTATCATTATCTAGTATTGCACTTTTTAAAAAGATGAAACCACAAGTAGCTACTGTAAGCAACATTTATTCTCACCTTATTTTTAACAAAACATGGATAAAATTCATATATTTTTATTCGAGAGAAATATAGGAGTTTAACTCAGTCAGTATTGCAGATCCATGACGGTTTTAAAAACTCAATAAGTTATTGCACATGTTAATATGACTTTGTCCCATCGTGTTAGCATTAAATACGTTTATAAAACAGGGACATAGAATGTATTTAAGTCACTTCAAAGTAAAACTAATGAAAGCATAATGGGTCTAAAATTGAAAATATAAAAATTATACATAATAAAATATTTTTTTATAATTTGTACATTGTCGTAAAGTTAATTATTTTTTAATATTTCATTTTTATATATATTAAATATATAACATTACTATTTTGGATAAAAATAATTAAATAACTGTAAGTTTATAATTAATAGACTTGAACTAAATGTTGATATAGGTTGGAAATTGATGGCTGCAATAGTGACTTCGTTTAGTAATATTCTAAGGGTATGGGTCCACAATAAACTATAAGCTGAACTTCTTCATAAATATTACAAGTATCAACTGAGAATAAATTGGCAGTTAGGTGCCTTATTTTGTTAACAACAGTTATGGAAAAATGAGGTGACTTTTTGTACATTGGTTTCCATAATTCTTAAAAGGCTTTATTTATTTAATAAAACGTTTGTACGCGTGCAAATCACTTAAAAGTGATAAGAGCTAATTGGGGAAGTCCTCAAAGATAAGGGACCAAATTAACAAATTCGCACAGGCTGGATTCTGTTTTGCTATAATGAAATTGTTTACGTATATAAATGAAATATTGTTTCACTTTAACATGCTTACTGCCTTCAAATCTATTATTTCCCTGAGGCTATTTGTATTATACCAGACTGAAATAAAGTTAAAC
The DNA here is from genome assembly GCA_030220185.1 of Diploptera punctata. Lineage (NCBI taxonomy): Eukaryota > Metazoa > Arthropoda > Insecta > Blattodea > Blaberidae > Diploptera > Diploptera punctata. Next base: position 2,228,053 of record JASPKZ010009818.1, on the reverse strand, counting down.
CAAATTTCAAAGAAAATAATTTTGTATTCGAATCAATAATACAATTTTAAATTTGACTAGAAATAAATCCATCAAAATAAAGTTATAATCTTACATAATTCGAGTTAAAGTTAAATAAACAGTACTAAATTCCAAATATCTCTAATAAAAAACTGTTTTAAATAGATTTGAATAACTGTTAGAATAAATTAATAATTTGTTGTACTAGTAGATCATATTTAATTTGTTTTGTACTGTATCTTACTATATTTTCATTAAAGGAACAATTACGCATATAGGACCTGAGAAATATCAGAGACGAAACATAGTACTCTTTTTTTTTCTGTATTTCATATTAGATTACAATATAGAGTAGAAAACAGACTTCACTTTCAAAACATTCCAGGTTATGAATTTTCACGAATATGCACGCAAAATATTAGTTTTATGTTAAGTCTAAAGAAAACGTTTAGGTAACATTAACGCATGATCTAATGCGTCAAATAATTTAATAGTTTTGTTATTTTAAATTATTGTAATAATTTTATATCAAAACCAAAATATAAAGCAACTAATATTAATTTATATATATAATACTTTATATATATATAATTTATAATTAAGTTGCTTTGTTCTAAATGGATTTCTATACTATTTAACATACAGAGTGAATAAGAGAGCAAAGATAACTTAAGAAAAGCAAATTAATATATTTTTTTAATTTTATGCATGTAGTATATCTCTTTCCAAAAGTAAAATAATTAATTATTCAAGAATATATAATGAACTTATTATCTCAGACTTTATCAAAATGTCCCTTATGAAGGAATCTACATACGTTTAATTTGCAGCTTATTTACTGCCAATAAAAAGACAGACTTACAGCATACATTCAACAAAATCCACCATAAGAGATAAATTATACGTCTGAACTTAAATTATATTGAAATTCGAAGAGAGTATCGAAAAAAATAAGAATATCGTACATATAACAAAATGTATTTCAAAATAAAAAATACCTGTAAAATATATCTTTGACTAAACTACCACTATAAAAATAACGGATATATTTATTTTTAATGAACGATAAACAGGTTATACAATAAAGAAGGCCATGGGGAAATACAGTGCACAGTTCTTTTTAACCCAGGTCATCCCGAATTTTATTACATTATAGAATGTTTCTTCAATGCTTAGTTCATATCCATTAACATAAAAGCAGGTCTATAGAATTATATTATTCGTTACTCCATTGAAATTTAAATATATATATATATATATATATATATATATTATAATAATTTGAAAAGAAGTTGGTACATATTATCCAGAGCAAATATTATACAAAACATAATACTGGAAGAATGAAGTTACGTTGAAGTACTTTCAGTATTACAAATTAAGCGTGAAAAAACTATTATAATCCTAGACACTATATGATTAGATGATTTAAGTTTTTGGAGAACAAGGGAAATAAACCACCCCTGATTTTTAAGATATATTAATTGACACTGAATTTGTGATAGGGATTTTTTCAAATATATTTCTCTATAATTAACTTGCTTTTGTGAAAACGGGAAATTCCACAGAATTTTAAAACTTATGTACTGCATAGGCTATATGCAGTAATTGAGTACTCAATTCTGAAAATTAGTATTTTAAATGATTTATCCACTCTGTAGGCTATTTCATGTTCTGAAAATTGACTAATTTAATTGATTTATCCATTCTATTAAGCTATTCCAATTTGTGATATGTTACAGTATATAATAGTATATAGTTGTTTTAAAGCCATAATGTATGTTATGGAATGAAGTGAAGGTGTCGATTGTTATAAAAATGAAACAATACCAGAATCACAAAATTACAAGAATTACATATATTTGTTCCAGCCTGAGAACGAACAATGGTCTCTTACCTTGAGAGACATCTCTCGGACAACAAAGTACGGTTCTTATATATTCTATTCCTTCCGTGGCGATATGCGAGGAAATGTTCTTTCGCTACCGTCGGTATTATATTCTTAAACTTTCCAAACACAAACTGCTTCATTTAGATATTATTTTCATACGCTATTTGTATGTGGCAGTTACACATTTGGCATGTATATTTTTTTCTTCATTTTGAAGAAAACAAGCAGGCAGTAAATGGCGGCCCGGTATTATTTTAAGATTTTAAGAAACACAAATAAAAAACACATCCATGTTCAAACACGATTAATCCGTGTTTTTATACGTCTACGTCTAATATGATAAATATCGCATTCAGACTGCCATTCTCCAAATTGTACAAATTCAAGATAGATAAAACTATGTTTAATAATTAACACTTAGGAAGTCATTTGAGCGATGCATGTTTTAGTGGTAAAAGTGCAAACATTATCATGTTTATACATATGTAGTTAAATAGATCTAATACAGTGACTCTAGTCCTATTACATTGGCTGAGAATTAAAAACAGTAAAAATTCCATTAATATTTCTTCTTTAATCAAGTATAAAAAAAGTGTAGACCTCATGATATTCTGATTAATTTGTGGCATTAAAATAAAACAAAGACAAGAATAATATTTATTGCATATACGTCGATATATTTTGAATCTTTTCGCATAATATTTATTTATAATAAAAATAATTTATAAGTAAAACATATAATTTGTCTAGAATTTTCGGCTCAGATCATTTTCATATGAAACATTAAATATTAATTAATAATTGGATTTTCTTTGAATATTGAAGAAAAATAGTCCGAAATGATGTTATTCAATTTTAATGATGTTTCAAATACTAATTTATTACCTAAGGAAAGATTATAAGAAGTAAAATGAATAAAGTTAGGATACTGATATCTACGTATTTTACAGTTTTTGAATTTTTACTTCCTCAGTTAAGATTTTGCAATGCAAGCTTTCGTGTTTAAATAATTAGAATAAGATTTATGAAACATAATATCCATTCGCATGTAACCAGTTTTTCAAGGACTTTTATATACCTAAATACAAAAAACGTATGGAACTAACCTTAAAAATATCAGAACAATACACAATTTATTTGGCTCTTAACAATAATTTATATTAAGATCAACAATATTCTTGCCGTTGTATACGAAAGACATTTCACATATTAATCAAGAGAATATGAGGTCTAAAAAATTTTCGGTTAGTCAGTGACGTACGGTCAACATTTTAAAGCCCGATTAAACAAACTCCATTGTAATTACAAGTGGCTATTGTATCTATAGTATTTTCATTAAAAAAATTCTCGCAAAAGCATTAATAAATACTCTTCTCGTTGAACGTTCTTATACAATAACGCAAATATTTCTAAATGCAAAAATTCGTCAGCTATGGTGATATCGATGAAGAGTTTGTTTTTAACTATATTTTCTACTCTACAATTTGACGTGTCAACACCGATTTTATTTTAGGACAACAGTAATAATTTGCTACGATTTCCAAGAAACCTAAAGGTCTCCGTACGCCACTGAAGTTAAACATTATGCGGCAATGAGTATAGTGCTTCCATACCATAGATGTTCGAAACGTAAGAGCAAATTATCTCTGGAACAAATTACTGGTACGACCTAATAAAGACCGGTATATCTTTCCTTGTAGGAAGGTGACACAATGAACATCTAATTTCATCCTGCAAAAATAAATGAAAGATTGCACTAATCCATCACATATGTGAGAACATCATAAAAATAGACTTTTTTTATTTGAAGAATAAAACGTTTATGTTCAACACAAATTATTTGACAATATTCCACTGACATTTTTTATTAATAGTCACAATGGAGTATAGAGTTAATGAGAAATAACGTATATTTTATAAAACAATACTTCGAAGATGTATAACCAACTTTACTGTGGATCTCTACAATAAGACAACCAGTTTCGTTCGAAATTAAATATTATATAACACAAGTTGAAACATTTGTATTATCTACAAATTCAATATCTGTTGACAAAAGAGAAAAATGTAAATAAATAATTAAATACAGAAATTTCAGTGTAATAAAATCAAATTAAAATATATTTAGTATTATATTAATATATTGCCGAAATGTAGAATAATAAAAAACAGATAAATGAACACTGCCTTATTAATTATCAGTGGAATAAGTAAAAGTGAGATTTATGTTTAAAAATCCACAAGCAAATTTAAGAGACTTTTATTTTATAATTGCAGGAGAAATAATTCAAAACAAACGAATTTGGGAAAAGTTTCGAGATAAATGAAATTTTAATCCATTTTTACATCACAATTATTTTCGAATGTTTTAACTAAATCTATAAATGTAAATTAATCTACATTATAAAACAATAAGTATCCCGTAACTCATAAAATGCACCTACTAAAATGATTTCCCTTTAATTAAAATTATAAAATAATATAACATCCCCGAAACTAATCCCATATGTGTAATATCCACCGTTAAAGATTAGGTCTCCCCACAAAAGACATGTTAATTAGAACATGGTTTGTAATACCAGTATTGAATTAACTCCGTTTGCTGAAGCACTCTGCTATGTCGTCCAAATGCACTTATGTCTCGTGAATGTGCGTATGGTTACAACGTTTTCACATCAACAACATACAAAAAAATTCGCTTTTTTGTAATAGTAAATCCGATTCATATGACAAAATATTCTCATAAAAAACTATCTACAGTGAACGCCAAATAGATTATTTTGAGCACACCTAAATATTCTTTTTTTTATATATATATGCTAGACACATATACCCTACATTGGAAAACTTGTCTACAGTTTCTAATTTACAGCAGATATTTATAAATTTCACTCTATATTACACACTTCCTTCATCACCTCGTTAAATTATATAATAAAAATAGTCATGCTCAAACTACCCTTCCGGAGACAGGACATTTTTGTTACAAGAGACAAAAGTGGAGGCACTGTAATAGTTATCAGTAGAGGGCGGATTTATATGCACTAAAAACCATAAATATATGCATGCAACAATGCAGCAAAAAAAGTTTAAAATATTTTCTTAAAATTAAAAAAAAAATGGCCAAAAAATAATTTTCTTCTTATAGCAAAATACACTATTTTCTCACATAATTTTATTTATTTTTTATGTAGCAAATATTGTAATATTTTTTACTTTTTCGCTCCTAATTGATGTTAATAATTGTATTTTTTAGTGTCATTCTCATTAATCTTGTCTGTTTTATTAAATGTAAGTCAATAATCATTTAACGATCACTTATCAATTTTTGTTACAATAAATAACCAAATATTTTTCTAAATTTTCTGGTAGAAAGCCCTTCCTTCTGTCACTTAAAATGTGTTTGTACGGAGAGAATGACCTCTGCACTTCACATGAGTGTGAAAGTATATTTCAGGAAAGATTTTTCAGTTTTTGTCGTGTATGCCGACAGTCTCAATAAAGCTGATGTTCAAACTTCAAAGAATATCGCCGGTTGAAAGCAAAACAAGCAAATTACACCAATAAACTGTCCATTGTTGGCAAGCACGTTCATCTATTTCGAAATCTTCCTTTCAGGAAACAGTTTAGGCCAGATTGCTTTATTGACCTGTGGAGATTTAAAACTGCAGACCCCCTGCTCGACATTGTCACTGTTGAGCGAAAATTCTATGAAAACAAGATTATCTTCATTTGAAAAAAAAACATGACAATAAAGCAGAAACTTGTCATTTTATGGGGTTAGAAACTAATATTTTAATATTAAATAGAGAAAAAAAAGTATAATATATGCACCCATATGCACATATTAATGAAATATGCGCTAATCCCTTTAATATGCATTTATATGCACTATAAAAATTTGCCAGTTGATTCCAAATGACATGAAGCGCATTTTCCTCTTCCATGCATATGTTTATCTTTGAAGGAATAAAACATGCAAATATGCAGAAATCCGCCCTCTATTTATCAGATATCATACACATCTTGTCTCATTTCAAGTTACAAGAACAAAATTAAAACCAGATATATATCATTTTCAATATATTAATCCACAAGTTTCTTAATATCCCTAAATAGTTTGATTATTAATATGATTCTACGTACTACTTGAGACACTACAATGTCTTATTTATTAAATGTAATTGTGATTTTTACAAACACTAAGTAACATTTTCACTGACTTTTTTAAACAAGCCGGCAACCACTACACTTATCTGCGACATTTTAATCATTTTTAATAAAGCCAGTTATAAATGGTAAAATCTAATATATTTACTTATTATTTCAACGACTTTTAAATGAAAATATATATATGTTACTCTACACTTTAATATAACTTTGCAAACAAGTAATAATAAAATGTATATAACGTTTATTTTATCTACACCTAAGATGCAATAATACATTCATTAACTGAAATAATGTATTAACTGGTTGTGTAGTTTTATCTAAGAAACTACTTTGGTATGTTAAAGAAGACGTTATAAGTAAATTCAGACGTTTATCTTCAAAATATAAAATTAATTTAGGAAAAAATTCAAAATTACCATGATTAAAAACTGGACAGTTAATTTTATCATAGAGTTAATGTGTGAAGTTTCGAAATATAACTGAAATATGTATCTGGCTTTAATGTTGCGCCTTGTAATTTATTTAAAAACCCATTAGATTCTGAAAACAAAATTATTAAATTTAATTAGGATTAAATATATTTTATAAATGCATGACGGAGTTAATTCTTCAGTGCCCAATACTTTTCAAAATAAAATTATCTCCAGAAGAGACAGTATTTTTTATCAAGATCTCTCTTTAAAAGGGAAATGTCGCAGAGAAAATATTGATTTTACATTTTTAAAAACTCTACTATTCAACTATTTCTTATTCAGAAAGGGCACATTTCAAAAACCATCATCAATGATGGAAAATATTTTTTCTTACAATAGCAAACAACACTTGTTTCAAATTCAGCTTCATCTTTTCATTATATTTCTCGGAATAGCTATAGTTGTTGGAGATAGATCCTTTTGATAAAACACCTTTGGCATAGCAACATCTTGAAACACTTTCTCGTGTACAAAATGATACACATATGGGTAAACAGTCTGCTGTGTAATTTCATATGTTTAGAGTGGTACTACTGCAAAACAATCATATGTATTTTGACAATTTCTATTACAATGTTACAAGTAGGAAGCAGAATTATTTCGGTACATTGAATATTTAGATGCAAGGAAGAAGTTCATAATTTTGTATAACTTAGTCACAATTTACAAGCACCATTCCAAAATCCAAGGAAACTTGTTTTGTATACATCGAAAGTTTCCTAATAATATAAACAAATCATTAAGCTGCACATTCTGTAAAATTAGAAATAATATTGTTTTCGTTTGACAATAACGAATTATAATTCATATAGTATATAAACGCTTGTAGTTATGATATATATATGGGCATACATAAAATAATATATATTTTTTCTATTCTGAACCTCATCCCTGCACTTATATGGGAAACTCAAATACAACTATGTTATGGATGCACAAAATGTTATATTAAAAAGAAAAACAAGCTGAATCATTTCAAACAATCAATCGATCGTCTTTTTCATATTAACAAAATTAAAATTAATCGTCGAAACTACTGTATCAATTACATCATATAAAACTCCAATTCATAGTTAAATTTTGAATCAAATTAACAAAAAAATCATTTGTAAATATTTTTCGATGTAATAAAAATATAACATGAAAAATATTAAGTTTAAAAAATGCAATAAGAAAATATCTGCTGATTCAACTTGAAAACAAATATAATTTGTACATCCTTATTTAACAAGTTAACATGTTTGTTTACCAGTGACAATGGTTAACACTTTTTAAACATATCATAGAATATTTTGATGATAAATCTGCCAAGTTTCTTCCTAAATTGACTTGCATTCCAGTACATCACCGGTTTTTTTCTCTCTGCAAATGTACCTTTTTTACTAATTTATACCTTAACTTAGACTTTCATCATAAGCCTATTATTATGTGGTAATTTATTTCAATTTAATAAATGTCAAATTTGTAATCAGTTTTCACTAAAAAAGTGATATTTTGATAATTCAGTCAACTGTACCAATAATGCACAACATAACAGTTCTTCAAAACCACTGAACTTGTAAAAAAAACTTATAAGACCATCCACATTGCTTTTTTTTTAAATATTGCCATTCAATTTACCAAAATGCGGGCATTATGCTTTTTTTTATATTTCATTTAATGTTTTTAAAAAAATTAAAGATGGCAGTATGACTTTGTTGCACCCATTATGTGGGACGGTTTCTTGAAATCCTCAGTCGAACCGCCATGATGGTTCCTCCAAGAGGCAGATCTTACCTGTTGGAGTAATATTTTATACGCTATTCCTAAGTGTGCGAGCACTGTTAAGGCCACACTTGGATATCTCTGGTGTAGCACAGACTGAGAGGTTTCACAAAGTGCGTGTCTACCATGCCACAGTGAAGACACGGCAGAGAATGGCTGTAATCAGAGTAGAAATTCAACCTCTGATGGGGCGGCAGTATCGGTTTTCCACAACGGTTGCACTGAAAGTAAAACAAATAAATAATCATTAACTGTATGTTAATAAATTCAAACACTACAAAATATCATAATCATCATCCTTTCCCACATCATAATAGTTATTTACGATAAAAATTTGAACGCCTGACAATAAATTAGGGAAATTTTGAAGAAGCGGCGGAATTTAAATACCCAGGAACAATAATTTCGAACAGGAATCAGGTGCAGAAAGAAATTATACACAGGCTTGGCTATAGAAACGCATGCTATTCCGCATTACAGGGCTTTCGTCATCCCAACTATTAAAAAAAGTTGAAATAATAATAATAAATAATAATAATAATATAATAATAATAATAATAATAACAATAATAATAATCATCACTCCAGGGATTAGGCGATTGCCCGTTCCGACTTCATAATGCATCAGCCCAACGTCTTCTAGGTATTCCAACATCACGTCTTCCTCGTGCTTGATAATTTCTTGCTAACAATGGATATCTCTCCTTACTCATTCCATCCATATGATCAATCCATTTCTGTCTGTAATTCGTGACCTTATCCAATAAAGGCTGTATATAAAGTATATTTATTACAAGATCAAAGTATTAGACAACATTATGAAAGCAGAATGAATAAATATATATCAGAGATATCGACAACAGAAGATATAAATATTGAATGGGAAAATATAATAATAATAATAATAATAATAATAATAATAATAATAATAATAATAATGCATAAATCGGTTATTTTTTCAGTTATACTATATGGTTGCGAAATATGGCTTCTTACTTTGTTTTCTTTATGTAATTGTAATGTTATTGCTGTTTTTGTTGTTTATTTTTCTTTACACTAGTACCAATTATTACTTTATTGTAACGGACTGTCAACAGTACGTACGGCTTACTGCCCGTGCGACCCATATTTGTAAATAATATTGTAAATATCTTACTTTTTGTCTAATAAAGTCCTACTACTACTACTTTATACTTTAAGAGAGGAGAAAATATTACGAAAATTTAAGAATAAAGAAGAACAAAAGGCTGCACAAGATTAGATCGGATAAAGAATGAAGATATAAGAACAGAGTTAAATATATATCCACTGAATGATAAAATCAGAGAATCTAGAGATAAGTGGTTTAAACGTGTAGAAAGAATGAATGCAACAAGATTAGCAAAAGCAGCGTTTAATTACAAGCCAAGAGGTTCAAGTAATGTAAGTAGGCTAATGAAAAGATAGAACAACTGTGAGGGGGAAGAGGCAATTTGCCTAGACCGTGAAGTGAAGAAGGTTATTAGGTAAAAGTTTTATACCAAAGAGAGACGAACAGAGATGTGAATGGAGAAAACTAAATAGCAACGATATACATGTCCTCAATGGGAAACCAGTTGTATAAAGAAAAGTTAAGTCTCGCATACTACGTTGGGCAGGACATGTGGGACAAATGGGAAATGAAAGAGGGGCATGGAAACTTAAAAGAAAACCAGAAGGAAATCGCCCAGTATGTAGGTCAAGGATAGGCTGGGAAAATAATATTAACTATGTTTTGAAGAAGAATGATTAGAAAACACTAACTCAGAACAGGGATTTTTTAGTGTTCTGCTCTGGGACAGGTATTTCACTGCAATCATAGCATATCCATGCTATGCTTTGCAGCTTTACTAGGGAATTATAGGTGTGGTACCTTCCCGTTGCTTTCCACACCGAGAAATGATAATTATCATCCATACTGAGTCAATATTTAGTCTTGATAATCGCTACTGAAACACGTCGACTCTTTCAACTTTTTAATTGGTGATTTGGGTTTTTATTGACTTTGTATAATACAATTTTATCATCAAGATCCTATTTATTAAATACAATGTAAATATTCTTTAAAAGTGTACATCCACTCGCTTCTATCTCCTATCTTCCAATCATAATTTGAGTATGTGATCATTCCATATGCTCCAAATTCACATTCCACAACGCACATCTACCTTTTATTCTTATACCGTATCCACTGCCATTAAATAAATACATTTTGGAACTCCTTAAGGAATTAGGAATTGCTGGACATTTGCTTCCTTGGAAGGAAATTTAAATACTTTTCTTTCGTAATTTATTACAATTAATCAGGGGATTAATTGATGGCTTCGGATTTTCCGGTTCTCTAATTACACTGATTTGATTAACTTTGGTTTTAGATTAATTTGCATGCATATTTATATTATATGAGATCCTTAGAAACCAATTGGTCAAAATATCAGTTTTGAATAAATATTGTTCAACGTTGAGACACTCCATATGTCATTGCCTTAGCAGTTTTCTTTTCAGCCACTAGATTTCAGCACCAGAGTTTTATTGTATCTATTAGCCACTCAGATTTGTGTCTGCATTAACTACTAAAATCTACAGTTACTCCAAAATTAGCAATTTGTCACTCGTATCTCTTTGCTCTATTTACTTTTCTTCACTGGTTGAGTGGAAGAAATGACTTTATGGTCAGTTTAAATATATTATTATTATTATTATTATTATTATTATTATTATTATTATTATTATTTATATACTCCATAAAAGAAAAGATATTTAACAACAAGATACAGTGGAAAGAACATGTAGAAATAATGGAAGAAAGTAGATTACCAAATAAAATCTTCCATTATTTTCCAAGAGGAAGAAGAGATGTCGGATGTCCTCGGAAGAGATGGTCTTAGATCTATTAGTGAAGACGGAACAGGCAACTCTTGCCTAAACCAGGAAGTGAAGAAGAAGAAGATTATTATTATTATTATTGTTATTATTATTATTATTATTATTATTATTATTATTATTATTATTACGAGTATATTGGATGGACCGACAAAATTGGCTATTAGGAATCGGATGACGTCAAGTACATTAATCAACCGATGATATATCTATTAACCTATAAATACATTTTACATAGTCTATAGGAATGTCAATGGACAATTCCCATGTAAGTAAATTTTAAATTAATTAATTGAGATGAAGTATAATTAGCAAAATTAGAGCTTCTTCAGTCTTGAAGAGAAATTATGAAAAACAATTACTTCTATAATTGATTTTTTTGAGCTTAAATAAATATTAATTTTGAAAGTAAAAGTTATTTTCTGGCTTCAAATTTGATGTCGTAACTCTTAATGCGAGTCTAAAAATAATCTGGAAATATAATTTTGTTTTGTGCATGGAAAATTGAAGGATGGATCAGAAAAGGAAGACCAACAACAACCTGGAATAACAACATTCAAACAATAGCCGAGTGGTTAAGACAGGAAGCCTTGGCGCAGAGCTATGGGACTTGCGCTGGTTCGAGTCTCCATGGAGGAAGACATTTTCTCATGGTATTTCGGTCAGTATGGGACCGGTGCCATCGTGAGGCATTTGGGTAGCTGCAATAAGTAGCGGTTCCAGACTGAGTGATCACATGTCACCCCTACACGGGCTAGATGATGATCTACCTCTGTGATTGGCACATGTGGATGTGAGGCCAGCAGCCGGCTGGTAGGCTAAGGGCCTTCTAGGCCTGTCGCGCCATGGAATTATTAAATTATTAGATGAATACACAAAGGACGATGGAGAACTTTTATTAAGAGAAATTTGTGAATGTTTGTTGCAAACTGATAGTCTATAAGTATATTAAAAAAATCATATTAATTATTAAGATTTGTTGGAGAAACCCCTCAACGATGAGAAAAATTCTCAAAATGAATGATTGAATGAATAAATGAATAAATAAAATAAATATATGAGCATGAAGTAAAGTTATAATAACATTTTGATAGTTGAAGTAATATAATGTACGGTTAAACTATAAAAAAGTTACCTTGTAGGTCCGTCTCCTCAACTTAAGTTGTTTTAAAACTCTGTAGGCCTTTCGGGACTAGTCAAAACAACTTACGTTGAGGAGACGGACCTACAAGGTAACTATTTTATAGTTTAACCGTACATTAGATTACTGTCAACTAACACCTCAACGGAAACTTACCATGAATTTTCACGGTCTTTTCATGGATGAGTGTAGATATGTATTATTGTGATGTAGTGTAGACATAGATTTTACTTATATGTAGCCTGTTATTATTTTTTGATACAGGTGTGTATTGGGAGGTATTTATTTAATGAGGATTATTTTTATTTTTTAGTCATTGGCAAAATAATTGCAGGTACGGGCAAGCAGGCCTCGCGTGGACAATTTTAATGCAAGATGTATTGCGGTTTCTTCGAAAAAAAAATGGCCAGAAAGGCCTAGGAGCGAGAGAGCGAGCGCGAGGCGAGCGGGCGGGCAGTCAGCGGGCGGGCGAGCGAGGGAGCGAGCGGGCGGGCGAGAGAGGTAGCGAGCGGGCGGGCGAGAGAGCGAGGTAGCGGGCGGGCGAGCGCGGAGAGAGAGCGGGCGGGCGAGCAGCGAGCTAGCGAGAGAGCGGGCGAGCGAGCGAGCGAGCGGGCGAGCGAGCGAGCGAGCGGGCGGGCGAGCGAGCGAGCGGGCGGGCGAGCGAGCGAGCGGGCGGGCGAGCGAGCGAGCGGGCGGGCGAGCGAGCGAGCGGGCGGGCGAGCGAGCGAGCGGGCGGGCGGGCGAGCGGGCGAGCGAGCGGGCGAGCGAGCGGGCGAGCGAGCGGGCGAGCGAGCGGGCGAGCGAGCGGGCGAGCGAGCGGGCGAGCGAGCGGGCGAGCGAGCGGGCGAGCGAGCGGGCGAGCGAGCGGGCGAGCGAGCGGGCGGAGCGAGCGGGCGAGCGAGGGAGCGGGCGAGCGGGAGAGGAGCGAGCGAGCGAGCGAGCGAGCGAGCGAGCGAGCGAGCGAGCGAGCGAGCGAGCGAGCGAGCGAGCGAGCGAGCGAGCGAGCGAGCGAGCGAGCGAGCGAGCGAGCGAGCGAGCGAGCGAGCGAGCGAGCGAGCGAGCGAGCGAGGGAGCGAGCGAGCGAGAGAGCGAGCGATGCGAGCGAGCGAGCGAGCGAGCGAGCGAGCGAGCGAGCGAGCGAGCAGAGCGAGCGAGCGAGCGAGCGAGCGAGCGAGCGAGCGAGCGAGCGAGCGAGCGAGCAGCGAGCGAGCGAGGCGAGCGAGCGAGCGAGCGAGCGAGCGAGCGAGCGAGAGCGAGGCGAGGCGAGCGAGCGAGCGAGCGAGGCGAGCAGAGCGAGAGAGCGAGCGAGCGAGTCGAGATATATCGTATCTATCTATCTATCGATGTATCTATCTATCTATCTATATATCTATATATCTATCTATATATTTATCTATCTATCTATCTATTATATATATCTATCTATCTATCTATATATCTATCTATCTATCTATCTATCTATCTATCTATCTATCTATCTATCTATCTATCTATCTATCTATCTATCTATCTATCTATCTATCTATCTATCTATCTATCTATCTATCTACCAACCATGAATTTTACTAGTATTGATAATTAAAGCTCTCTTGTATCATAAAAAAGGTTAAAGGTGAGAAGGGCTCGTTTTACAACCAGAATCGGTGATATTAATAAGATTTATTAATTTTGGGGGAGAAATTTAACACTTGAAATATTACGAGGCTTGAGAACTTCAAGACAAGTATGAAACAGATGTCATGTTAGGGACATATCAAGTTGCTAGTGGAATATCTACTAAATCCTTGACAAAACATCATAAATCAATGTTAATTATGAAGTTAAAAAAAGTTTCATAACCCTGTTATTGTGGCGGCTGTTCATCTCATGCTTTGTCGCGTTAACACGGACGCCAGATGTCGCGACTCACTGTCATACAGTTTTTATTTCAAAACTACAAGTCTATGCAATCTAACATAGACTTTCAACTAATTTACACCATCAACGATCTTCATATATTCGTTACCCTCTATTTAATTCAGATAAATGTATATTTTTATGGAAAGTGGACAAAAAGTGCCTCGTAATTAAATTATATATCTGAAAGGAGATTACGATTATTTTAGAATAAAGTTGTTAGGAAAATGTTTGGACCGTTCTTCTTTCGAGATCGGTAAATGGAGAATACTACATAACAGTGAACTGCATGGTCTTTGTAGGAAATCAGATATAATAAGAACAATTAGGTCTCGTAGACTGCGATGGACTGGACACATGGCACGAATGGGGAATGAAAGACGTGCATGGAAGCTTCTTACAGGAAAACCAGAAGGGAAAACGCCATAAATGATTTTAATAATCGGTTCCTACTTGAAGGTAAATTAATTGAAGTTGCATTAACAATTTCCCCAGTTGGGAAAATAACATTAACTATGATTTGAGGGAAGTAGATTATACAGGGGAAAATATTAGCTCAAGATAGGGATGTATGAAGAGCTTATGTCTACGCGGCTATGAACCTACGGGTTCGATAGTGCCAGTGAGTTAGTTCGATTTTAATTATCTCATATCATTATTTTTTTAGTTATTTATGGGTAAATTTAACTTTAACAATATATTATTTTTGTTATTTGAACAGTTTACTCTGGATTAAATTCGTATATACATAGTGTTAGACTATTGGTGACAGAGGTGGACTTCTGGAGGAGGACTTCTAGAAATGCAATAAGAGAAAAAAATTAGAAGGCTAAAATTTAAAAAAAAAAAAAAAAAAAAAAAAAAAGGAAACTCAAAATATTATTCTACAAGTCGTCGAAGAAATAAGATTGAAATATTTGACCACGTAAAGAGGATGTCTGATGACAGGATACCTAAGATGATACTACATTTTTGAAGCGGAAGGTAGCAGAAGAAAGGGAGGCCAAAATAATAGTGAATTCAAAGAGTACATTAGGAGTAGGATGCAGAGAATAGGGATGTAGGGAGGAGTAAAATTTACAATGGGTTGTAGGTAAACGACTGTATTGCAGAGAAATTCCTAATAAAAAATTAATAAATAAAATGTGCACGTCACATACTTAATTTGAAGTACAGCTTTCTCATTTTCTGCAATGAGAAGTAAATTTTAAATACCAATAAACATGATGTCATGATATATAAAAGTCTAGCCTAGCAGGTTCTTTGTTGTTTACAAAAAACAAAATTAATGTTATATTCACTTATCCTGACTTCCCTATTATTATGTGTTCAAGGTATACTCATTCCCAATTCATAATCAAGAAAAAAAACAAATGCTCTATGGGGTTGGAACGTAGAGGGGAAAAAAACAGGAATCGATTAAAGTCAGCTAGACCATCGTTTCCCAACCAGAGGTTCGCGAACCCCCAGGTGGTTCGCAAAATATTTCAAGGGTTCGCAAAAACTTTTCCGTAATGCTGGGTTTCGAGGTTGGGCCTATTATTGTTTTCTTCATTTCTGCGGCATTGTCATAATAATCATAATAATAACAATAAAAATCATAAAAGTGTAAAGTAAAGTGATCCCACAACAGGCCCGGAGGCCCTTGGGGTAGTAGGATGTTAAGGCTCCCACTTTTTCTAGACAATCGGCACTTTATGTCAGCTGGGTTGTCAGCCCTGCGTGACGGCCGCCTTTACCCCCAGAACAAGCGTCTGGTACTCATTTCCGTTAGAGGCTGAGTCGACCCCAGGGCCATAGTGCCGCCAGAGGGTTTGGGTCAGTTTAAAAATCCTGACCCCAACGGGACTTGAACCATCGACCCTCCGGCTGGTAGCTTAGTGCCTTAACCACTACGCTACGGCGTACCCCCACAATAAAAATCATAACAATAATAAATTTATATTTCATCAACATATTTGTGCGAAAAATCGTTTTTGTAATAGGCCTATGCCTATTAGAAAATAAATACAGAAACAGACTTTGTGCTGAATGTGATTTGAGAGTTTATTTGACTTCTGCGGTTCCTGACTTCAAAGCCCTGTGCCATGGAAAGCAGACGCAATCTTCTCACTGAATTCCAAGGAAGAGGTTAGTATTTGCAATGAAAACTTGTATTTATTATTGCAACTAGGCCTACACGTTGTGTAACTTTTAAGCCTTAACTAGAGTAACTTTATGTTTTAACCGTCAAGGGTTAAGTTAATTTAAGGTTATCAAACCTTTTCCTTGGAATTAAATTTTATGCATGTCAACTGTAAATATGTTTATTTAAAAGTCAGCGGTTCACCAAACTCAAATCATTGTGGAAGGGGTTCGCGAGTCGAAAGAGATTGGGAACCGCTGAGCTAGACTTACAGTATTGATTATGAACATCAATAAATCTTAAATAAATTGAGGAGCAGATTTGTATGTGAGAAATTAATGACAAAACCTGTTATATTTAATTAAAATTTAGTTGATTTTAGAGAAAATAAATTAAATGTCTGCATCCAAGTGGAAAGAATAAATGCTTGACTTTTCAAGAGACCGTATAATGATTTTTTAAAAGAGCAGAAAGAGTTAAAAGAAGGTCTTGTTGTTGTAAAGGCGAAAGGATGCAACAAATAAGGAGCAGATACAATAAAGAGGGATGACGTATAATTATCGTAGAAGGGGTAGCAGATGTGCGTGTTAATCCTCACTTTAGCATCAAAGCGCTCTGCGACAAGATTCGATTAGGCAATCTTCTGGAGCGTCTTGCTTCCTCAGCCTCTAATCAATTCATTCTCATTAATTTTATCTTGAAACATTCCATTTTTCAAAAAGCTCCTTTTAATTTATAGAAATCGTCCACCCTCAATACGGCGCAGACAGGGGAAAGTAGTGAGGAGTAGGAGGAGGATTAGTAGGAGAGAGGAGAAGAGGACGAGCAGGAGGAGCAGGAGCAGGAGGAGCAGGAGCAGGAGGAGCAGGAGCAGGAGGAGCAGCAGGAGGAGGAGCAGGAGGAGGAGGAGGAAGGAGGAGGAGGAGGAGGAGGAGCAGGAGGAGGGGGAAGGAGCAGAGGAGGAGCAGCAGGAGGAGCAGCAGAGCAGGAGCAGGAGGAGGAGCAGGAGCAGGAGGAGGAGGACGGAGGAGGAGGAGGAGAGGAATGAGCAGGAGGATGATCATTAGTATTATCATCATTATTATTATCATTATATCATTATTATTACATTATTATTATCATTATATTATCATGCATTATTATCATTATTATTATCATCATTATTATCATTATTATTATTATTATTATATTATATTATTAAACACAAGACGAACTACAAAGAATGCTATATAAACTAAATGAAATATCAAAAAATACAACATGGAAATATCATCAGGATAAACAATGGCATTCAAGGGCGCTCATCCAGTTCAGACAAAGATAATATTAGAAAATAAACCAATAGAGCAAGTGGTAAGATATAACTTCCTAGGTTGCGAAATGTCATACACAGCGTAAACAGATATAAATAACAAACTAAATAAGTTTAATTATATAACAGGAACACTAAAAAGAACTTTGAAATATAAAGCCAGGAAAGACTCTATAATAAAATTATACAAGACAATGGCAGTGCCTATTATTATTTATGGATCCGAAACATGGATAGTGACAACACAACAATCTGCCAGAATACAAGCTGCTGAAATGAAATTCCTCAGACCAATAGCAGGATATCAAAGAACAGACAAAAATACAACACAGAATTAAAACAACAACTAAAAGTAGAGGAATTAAACACAACAATAGTGCAATACAGAACAAACTGGAAAGAACACGTGGCAATGATGACTGAGAATAGAATACCAAAAACAGCATACAGCTATTACTTCGAGGAGGAAGAAGAAGAAGTTTGGAAAGACCAAAGAAAAGATGGAAAGAGCAGCAATTTGGAGCCCGAACAGGCTTGTAAATAAGCCTAAACCATGACGAAGAAGAAGAGGAAGATTATTATTATTATTATTATTATTATTATTATATTATTAGTAATGTTGTTATAACTCACAGCTCTTGCTGTCAATTGGTTGCAATATCCCATTATTACATTTCTTTCCTCCATTATTGAGACACAATCCAATCACTATAGGGAAAATAACAGTGCTCTTATGGGAAGATGTCACATGAAACTGCAGACTGAGGAATAGAGATGGAAATATCTTTTATCCAATGCCCCAGGTTGTCATGGTTGTCATTTCGACATTTTTCGTGTTCTCCTAGCATTGGCTTAATTCTAACCCACTTCTGAAGTAGGGGAAGCCTAGAAGGCGGAGTTACGTTACCCCTATAACATCCATCCATCCATAGTAATTCTGCCCGAGGGCAGGTCTTTCACTGCAATCATAGCATTTCCATGCTGTGCTTTGCAGCTTTATTAGGGAATTATAGGTGTGGTAGCTTCCCGATGTTTTCCACACCGGTAAAGGATGATGATGATAATGATAATGATGGCCGGATGATTTTCGGGACCGTTGGGCCTTACGCTTCCTGACATTTGTCTTACAGGTAAGGAAAAACCCCGAAAAAACCTCACCCAGGAGCTGTTCATACCGGGAATCGAACCCGGGCCCGCTGCATGACAAGGCAGCACGCTACCTCGAGACCACAGCAGTGATGGGTGATAAATAGGGAGAGGATCTTAACGTACTAAACGTTAAGATTGCAACATAGTATAATGAGAAGTTAGGCTAATGACTGTCTTTTGTTTTTGTTCCACACACAAACAGTTGAATAGTATAATGAGAAGTAAGACTTTTGACTGCCCTTTATCTTGTTTCACACACAAACAGTTGAATAATATATACTATCAGCTTTGCAATCTTATGTTTTATTACATAATAATCCGCTTCCAGACCATGGGCAACCACATGAAGGATTCCCTTTAACGATAAATTCCTATGGTTTTACTGGGAATCGAACCCGGGACCTCATGAACAGTAGTCAGAAACACTGACCACTAGTCCATAAGGCAATTATCTCCAAGTTTCGTTAAAAGAGGATGATTCAGTGTCAGTTTCACCAACAGAGGTAACTGTATTACGCCAGTTTTCCCCGTGTATAATGCATAGCATGAACTGGCGTAATACAGTTACCTCTCTTGGTGAAACTGGCCCTCAATGTATAGGCCTATCCGTTAGCCGCTGTTCCGGCAATTGATTTCACCCCCTAGATTTATTAAATATGTGAGTGATAATTATGCGTTCCATAATGTGGTTTTTTTTTCATAAATTGGGCACCCACCATCTTGTCACAGTTGTAGGTGAAACTATTAAAATAAATTATTTATTTAAAATTAATTAATTAATTAATTAATCAATCACATGTAAAATAACAAGTTTACTAACAAGAAATGTTCCCTCCATAAGAACAATTCTAGATGTGAAAACCCTTATAATACACATTTACATATCTCATATATAAAAATGTTTGTTTGTCTGTTCGTCCTTTATGCGCGGCCATACCGTTGATCTCGTTGTAATGGTAATTTTTTCAAAATGTTCAGGAGATTCCCGGGATGAACATAGGCTATAAAAGAGTTGTGATACTAAACTCCTACACCCTTAAAAATCGCCCTTTGTAGAGGAAAACGTGAAAAAAGTAGCTCTTTGGACGCTTAAATGGCTTACGCTGCCTAAACCATAACAAACACACAAAATTAATGTACACAGAATTGAATATCTCAAAAAGCTCTACAAAAGAGTCCGCGGCAGCATATGATTATCTCTTACGGATAACTCACAATAACCATTTTTTTTTCTTTCATTGATGCCAAGAAGATCGAGACTAGTAGCCTTCGTACAAGTGGCGGGTATTCTTTTACGGACAACTCACAATAACGAATTTTGTATTTTAGCTCATTTATGCCAAGAAGATCCAGATAAGTAGATTCCCGGGCAACACCGGGTAATCAGCATGGCGAATCTTAGAATAATTACAATATATATTTATAATTATTTTTCATTTTACTTATTCAACTAATCATAAGATGTACATTAATTTTTGTCTTTCAGCTTATTTAACTAATCATAAAACACAATAATTTTCGTATTTCAGCTCGTTTATGTCAAGAAGATCGGGATAAGTAGATTCCCGGGCTACGCCGGGTAATCAGCACGGGGTATCTAAAAAAATATAAATTTATAATTATTTTTCCTTCTACTTATTCAACTAAACATAAAAGCACATTTATTTTCATTTATTTAGGCGTAGCAGCGCAAGCCGGGTATTAGCCAGTAAGATATAAATAAAAACGGTATCTGAAACTATTTGAAATTATCATCAATATAACCGTGGATATATTAAAGTAGGTAAAGTGATACCACTACAGAGCTTGGGAGGCGTAGGGGTAGTAGGAGGTTAAGGCTCACATATTTTCAGACAATTGATACGAGACGTCAGCTAGGTTGTTAGTCCTACGTGAGAGCCACCTTTACCTCAGATTAAGTACATGATACTCATTTCTGTTAGAGGACGAATCTACTCCACGGTCATTGTGCCGCTAAATGTTTTAGAACAACTTAAAAATCCTGACCCCCCCCCATCAGGACTCGAACCTCTGGACCTTCCGGCTTGTAGCCTTAACCAACTATGTAACGGCGTACCCCCAAGTTTAAGTTTAGGTTAAGAACTCTCCTGGTTATTCATTATCATGTATTACTCATCATATTATCGGGGTAACGTAACTAAGCCTAAGAAATGGATTACAATTCCGCCAATGCCAGGTGAGAAAACTAGAAATGTCATAAAAGACAACCTGGTTGCATTAGACCCAAAAAAAATCTACATCTACAATGGCGTAACAACCCACTGTTGGCCTTCGCCTCTCCTTTGTTGGGATATACTAAACCAAGTTAATTTAGTACGCTTATTTCCCTAAAGATATCATTAATGGTATGCAGTCAACATACCGACCCAATGGGGCATCAAGCAGACAACTCAGGTATTACTAGGATGGAGGAGGTCGCTAAATTTTGCTTAGAGGCCTCTTCATTCAGGCTTGAGCATCTTTCAGGACACTGAAAATCTTCAGATTCGGGATCCACGGCTTAAAGTGCTTCCCGGATGACTTGCTCCTTGGATTTCTCTATCCTAAAAATCCATCGACCCCGGCCGGGTTTGAACCGCGACCCTCGGAACCAGAAGCAACAAACATAACCACTAGTCCACCGCGGCGGAAATTTAAAAATAATATCTTGAAATTTAATTTGTCGTGTCTACAATGTTACTTTAAATAGGGCATAGTATGAAATTGAAAATAAAACATCCTCGTTTCCCTTGATTACTTTGATTCATGTTTTGCATCACTATTGCTGCTCATTTTGTTTCTGCTGTTATGTACTCATTGAGTAGGTCTTTATTCCTTGCTTCTTTTAGGATCTCTATGTCTTCAAGGATGTCGATCCTGTTGTTATTATACTCTTTGTGTAGTACTGACATAGAGTTATCGATTTTTTCAAATCGATGACCTGTTTTGAGTATATGTTTGGCAAAACTTGATTTTTCTTTTTCATTATTAATACAATTTTTTAAATGTTCCGAATATCGTGCGTTAAAGTTTCTTATTGTTTTGCCTATGTAGAATTTTTCACAACTATTGCATTTTGGTCTATAGACGCCTTTATTTTCATACTTATTTGTTATTTCTGTTTTATTAGAAATTATGTTATTCTTATTGTTTTGCCTATTTGCTATTGCTGCTCAGCTGTACGATGCATCTGTTGAACTATCTGTGTGAACATAACTCGTCTCTCTCCCCCTCCCCAAACACTACCTGACGTTGCTCAGCTAATCGACTCAACTAAAAAAACTGGAACTTTGTATCAAGGCGCCCCCAAGGTACGAACAAGGAACTACTATAGAATAACTGGAAGAATCGACATAAATATACTATGATGGCGTTTCCCCAATGTTGAGCCTTAGATTCTCCTTTGTTAGGTGTTACTAAAACTCCATGGCTCGAGAGGCCTAGAAAGCTCTTGAACTACCAGCCACTTGCAGGCCTCACATCCACATGTGTAAGTCACAGAGGTAGACGATCATATAGTTAGTGTAGTCAGCTATTCGGGCCCTAAGCCGATGTTGTTGCTACCCTAGTTCCTCACGATGCTGGGTTGGGTACCGATCTCATACTGACCGAAATATCATGACAAAATTTATTCTCCCATGGAGACTCGAACCAGAGCAAGTTCTGTAGCTCTGTGCCAAGGCATCTTGCCTTAACCACTCGGCTACGGCGCGTGACTACACCAAGTTATGACGATCTTGAAGAAGATTTCCGGGCTATTGGTCGTGGTCTTCAGGCTTGAAGTTCCCCGACGTTTCGCCAGAGACTGCGTCTGGCAAAACGTCGGGGAACTTCAAGCCTGAAGACCACGGTCTACAGCCGACAACCCTTGAGGATGCCAGACGCAGTCTCTGGCGAAATGTTGGGGAACTTCAAGCCTCAAGACCACGGCCTACAGTCCGGAAATCTTTTTCAAGATGATCATAGCAACTCCGGCCGTGAAAGCCTAAAGTCAATGCATTAGACCAAGTTAATTTAGTTACACTTATTTGCCCATAGATGTCATGAATGGTAAGAGATTATACATGAGAATATATATAATATTTCCCACGAGATAATTACAAGGCATCTGAGATATTACTAGGATGGGTCAGTAAATTTTGCTTAGAGTCTTTTTTATTCTGGCTTAAGAATCTTTTACGAGACTAAAAATCTTGAGAATCGGGACCCACGGCTTAAAGTTCCTCCCGGAAGACTTTCTCCTAGGATTATCCCACCCTAAAAAAATCCATCGGACCCCGGCCGGGTTTGAACCAGCGATCCCCGGGACCAAATGCAAGGGACATAACCACTAGTCCACCGCACCCGTTGCTGACATAACTAACTCTATCGAAACCGTAAGTTCATGTCCGCGTGGACATAAGCTCTCCATACATCCCTATACTGAGCTAATGATTTCCAATCATCTCGTGTATAATCTACTTCCCTCAAATCATGGTTAATGGTATTCTCCCACCTCATTATTAGTCTACCAACTGGGTGTTTTCCCTCTGGTTTTCCTACAAGAATTTCCCACAGCACTCTTTCATTCCCCATTCGTGCCACATGTCCTGCCCATCGCAGTCTATGAGACTTAACTGTTTTTATTATATCTGGTGGCTTCATATAAAGAACATGTAAATCACGTCAGCGACTTAATTTCTACAAAATAAATAACACTGAGCAACTAAAAAGAAACCTTTTTTATCTCAGAAAGAAAATATGTGATTCTGATAATATTTTTTTTCTCTTGAATTCAAATATCATATCGGTTTTTCTCCATCACGCAAGTTTCCGAGAGACAGGAATTTATAATTTCAAACACTTTAATATTTTCTACATTCGTAATTACACAATATTCAAACATTCGGACTCACCTAGAAAGTAAGAAATGACGATTTTCTGCTATATTTCGCCTGTGGAGCATCCCTCTTGATGGTCCAACAATAATCGGCTAGCATATTAGGATTCCATTTACCTTGATATATCTTTTCCATAGCTGAAATCTCCTGAGTTAGCTCATTTGGTTTTATTTCACAATGGACGAAAAAATGTTTATTAAAAATAATTATTTAAATCCATTAATTGAAATTGAAATAAAAAACTGTGGGTGATGGAGAAATTCCGAATACATATTTGAAAACACGATAAAAAACTGCATTAAGTATAACTATTGGTACTCATGAGACAAAAATCATGTTGACCAGTGTGATCAAGCCTTAGTTTGTATAAGTCTATTTGAAGCAACCGAAAATAAATCCTAACCCAAAGGAGAAAGTAACGCAAACGTGACTTGAAAACTATGTAAATGTAAAAGATGTTTCTTATGGGGAAGCAAAATAAGTTTGTTTTTACTATATTAATAGCTTATTTCCGTTATTACTCGGTCTATTACAGTATAGCAATTCCTGACATTGCTCAACTATTGTAAATACCGGTTACATCAGTAAACACGACAAGGGAAAGTCATGTTATATTCACAAAGAAACCATGCCAGACACGATAACTCCGATACTTAAGTGCTGTTCGCATACTATGTGGCTGACTTTTAATGTTTGATGAATCTGAACTTGAACTGAAAAAAAAAAGCAATTGCACACGCCACACTAGTTAACCATTTTACTATCGATTTCAAACGAGGGGAGAATTCTCTTTTACCAAGGTCAGACAATATTGCATTTATTACTTAGTACCAGTAGCTGTTCTATTTTTTTTATACACGTTTCAATGTCAGAGGAGACTTTTTTAGAGGTCACACAAACTTGGAGAATGTCCAAACGCTTGATGCTTTGAGCATCAATATTACAAAAGACGAGGAGTATTCGTGTCTAATCAGAAGCTTCTCTTTACGAAACACATATTGAAACACACGCAAATACACACGTGTTTATTTCCTCAACATAATCGATCAAACGTCTCCAGTTCTTCACTCTTACTTTTAGAAGTGGGAGATTCTGTGTTGATGATGTTTTATTTCAAGCAGTTAAGTGAGAAAAGAGTTGTTTGTTTAAAATTGGTCTAAACTCATAAAAAGAATGATTAGTTTCGTGGTTTTTAAAGTTTTCTGATACCGGAATAATCACGGCGCCCTAGGGAAGAACTCCAATACCTGTAAATTGCTATGATTAGTTTTGTATATACGAGTGTTCTGTGACAAACAGCTTTTAAATTCTCCTTCGAAGGAATTCTTATCTGCACAAAATTTTCGAAAAATCGCTTATCAAGCGGTAATTTTGAGCAAGTACAATACTGAAATGAGTACCAGACGCTTGTTCTGGGGGTAAAGGTGGCCGTCTCGCAGGGCTGACCAACCCGGCTGACATAAAGTGCCAATTGTCTAGAAAAAACCTCCCTCTACCCCAAGGGCCTCCTGAGGCCTGTAGTGGGATCACTTTACTTTACTTTACTTTTACAATCGAATATTCTTGATATAAAATCATATTGATCTTAATAGAGATTGCATATCCTGATCTATGTTTATATAATCTGTTTTCCCCTGGATATAATGCAAGATGAGTCGGCCGCGGTGGACTAGAGGTTATGCTCCTTGCCTCTGGTCCCGAGGATCGCGGGGTTCAAATCCGACCGGGGTCGATGGATTTTTTAAGTCTTGCTAAGGAGCAAGACCATCGGGAGGGACTTTAAGATGTAGGTTCCGAGTCTGAAGGTTTTCAGGCTCCTAAAAAACCCTTAAAACTTTGCCCCTAAGCCAAATTTACCGACCTCACCAATCTAGTAATACCTTAGTTGCCTGCTAGATGTCTCATTGGGTCGGTATGTTGACCGCATACCATTCATGACATGTATGGGAAAATAAGATAATTAAATTAGCCTAATTTGGTATAGTAACTCCTAACAAAGGAGAAGCTAAAACTCAACGTTGGGCTATACCATCATAGTTGTGTATTAGGCCTACATATACAGGAAGTAACAGGACCTCACCGACAAAATGATAGGGAATATAGGCCATGCATAGAGGATAATGTTTTGTGAAGGAACGTGTAGCCGCAAACACGTCGTTTATGAGGTATGCGCAGATGAATGTGTTCACCCGTAAGGGTCGGAATTGAATACAAACAATTGTACACCCATCATTTTATTGAAAAATACCTGTTTTTACAATAAGTGTTCAAGCAGTCGATCCTGTGCCTCATTGCATATTTGATATCGTCATAGCGACGATCGGCCAGCACGGCCGAGCATGGCAGGATTATTTTTGACGTCGTCAAAACACTTATTGTTTGAACACTTATACGAGTAACAACATGGCTTTTTAATTAAATTATCTTCTTGTAATCTTGTAAGCCCATGTTTCCCTTAACAGTGATTTAGGCGCTCTCCCCCTACAGGGAAGAATTTGAACCATACTAATTTAGTTACACTTGTTTTCGTATAGATGTAATTTTGAGTGGTACGTGGTCAGCGTTCCGCCTCATACTGACATCTAGGAAACCAAGGCAGTACTAGGACGGGAAAATTCGGTAAATTTTGTTTAGAGGCCTTTTCATTCAGGCTTAAGGATTTTTTACAAGCCTGAAAATCTTCAGATTCGGGACCCACGGCTTAAAGTCCCTCCCGGAGGACTTGCTCCTTGGATTTTTCCGTCCTAAAAAATCAATCGATCCCGGCCGGGTTTGAACCCGCGACTCTCGGGAGGCAAGGAGCATATTCACTAGTCCACCGCGGCCGATTAATAAAATGATACGTGTACAATTGTTTGTATTCAATTTTGACCCTTACGGGTGAACACCTTCATCTGCTGTGCATAACTCATGAACGACGTATTTGCGACTATATGTTCCTGCACAAAAAATGATTATCTTTGCATGGCCTATCAACCCTATCATTTTGTCGGTGAGGTCCTGTTACACCCTATATATATATATATATATTATATATATGGAATGATAAGAAAAATAAATGCCTGGACGGGATTCGAACCCGGATCTCTGAGTCTGTACCTCAGCGTGATATCCATTACACTACCAGGCGAATCCAATTCAAACACTTATCTTTCTTATATATGTATTATACTCTCCATAATTACTAGATGTCGCGAGAACTCGGTCTTCACCGCCATCTAGCAGCTGACTATATCAAGTAAGCAAATTAAAGAGTAGTGTAATGGATATCACGCTGAGGTACAGACTCAGAGATCCGGGTTCGAATCCCGTCCAGGCATTTATTTTTCTTATCATTCCATATTAAGCTTGCATTGCTCAATGTTAAACATTTAATTATAACATATATATATCACGCCGTAGCGTAGTGGTTAAGGCACTGCGCTACAAGCCGGAAGGTCGAGGGTTCGAGTCCCGGTGGGGTCAGGATTTTTAAACTGACCCAAACCTTCTGGCGGCACTATGGCCCTGGGGTCGACTCAGCCTCTAACTGAAATGAGTACCAGACGTTTGTTCTGGGGTAAAGGCGGCCGTCACGCAGGGCTGACAACCCGGCTGACATCAAGTGCCGATTGTCAAGGAAAAGTGGGAGCCTTAACCTCCTACTACCCCAAGGGCCTCCTGAGGTCTGTAGTGGGATCACTTTACTTTTATATATATATATATATATATATATATATATATATATATATATATATATTATAATGAATGATGAATCCAGACTATAATTTTACAGTGTATTTATATTATCTAATTTTACAGTGTATTTATATTATCTACAAATAATTAATTCTGTCTCTCAAAAATAATTAATAGAAACTCTCACTATATGGTTACCTTCTCCATATTATTTTAACATCTGGTCTAATAGGTACTTTTACATGCCCCACCGTCAACCGAGCCTTAGAGAGACACGACCTGTTCGGAGAGGGATTTTAAAATTTGGATCACACACACACGCACACTTTATTGACCACATAAGGACACGGAAGGCTTTCCCGAATGAGTGATCAGCTCATTCCAAAACCTCCTCCGAGACAACATGAACATTTAAGACGAAACATACAAGTCACTCTCACATTGTTATTAAACATGGCGATTGTGTTGATGAAGGCCACATGACGCTTAGGTGACCAGTTGAGCCTTAACGTTTCCTGACATTTGTCTTACAGGTGAGGAAAGATTCCGAAAAAAATACATCATCCAAGAAACCTGTCCCATAATAGGGTCAAACCTGGGCCTCCTACGCAAGAGGCAAGGAACCTACTCCGAGAATACAGCGATAAAAAGTCAATCTGTCATGTAAAATTAAATATTATTGTCATTATTATTATTGTTAATATTAATTATTATCATCATCATCATCATTATTATTATTATTATTATTATTATTATTATTATTAGGACTATTATTATTATTACTGTCATACGAGAAAAAATATATTAGATATTCAATAGTAGATTATATAAGGTACAAGCAATTAAATTGGTATGGGCATGTACGACGAATGCAAGAAGAAAGGTTACCCAGAAAAACATTGGAATGGTGTCCACCTGGAAAAAGAAGGAAAGGAAGACCTCGAAACTCTTGGATGCAAGAAATAAGAACTGGAATGAGAACAAGAGGACTGAAGGAAACGGAGTGGATGGATAGAGACGAGTTGAGAAGAAAAACAAAACTTTAGGCACAGAAAGTGTAAACATTGAAAATATGTATAAGAATAAAACATTATTGTTATTGTTATTATTATGTTATTAACTGTTGAATATGCACACCTAAGAATAGCATAATTTTGTGTAAAACCTGTACCTGGGCGAGTGTCCAGTGATCATGTCCATGTAGAAGTCTCTACTCCTAAGTCAAGGACATGTTGAGACTCGTGTATCGATGTGTGGGATGAAATAACCTATCGTCCGGATGGCCTCGTCCTCACGTGTTTTTATGCACTCTCCAAATTAGGAAACATTTTAAACTTCCTAACTCAGCAAATAAAGTTATTCCGGACACGAATTTTACCTTCAATTACGGAACGAAAAGATATAACGAAAATTATATTTTGACTAGATTCGAATCTCGATTATATGAATGTATTTATAAAAACAGGACGCAAAGAAATTTTAAATTCAAAGATACATATTTATCACTATTTGATATTCCCTACCACAAGAAATAAGGGGCTGCCGGACATTGGCATCTTTCAAAAGAAATCTAAATTTATATTTGTTCTAACCTCGACTTCTTTATTACCCAGTGTAAGGTATATATATATATATATATATATATATATATATATTAATTGGTGTTTCTCGTATAATTTATCATATTTATATTATTATATTATTATTGTCCACCGCTGTGGTCTCGAGGTAGCGTGCTGCCTTATCACGCAGCGGTCCCGGGTTCGATCCCCGGTCGGGGCAGTTTTTCTGAGTGAGGTTTTTATCGGGGTTTTTCCTCACCTGTAAGACAAATGTCAGGAAAACTTTAAGGCCCAAACGGTCCCCGAAATCATATGGCCATCATCATCATCCTTCATCCTTATCATTATCACCATCATCATCATCTTTCACCGGTGTGGAAAGCAACGGGAAGCTACCACACCTACAATTCCCTAGTAAAGCTGCAAGCATAGCATGAAAATTCTATGATTGCAGTGAAGGACCTGCCTTCGGGCAGAATTACTATGGATGGATATTATTATCATTATTATTATTATTATTATTATTATTATTATTATCGTAAGTATTATTATTGTTATTATCGTATAGAATGTTGTTTGTACATGAAATTTATATTGCTATATTTAATGTATCTTTAACTGTTTATAATTAGTATAGTGTATATCTATATTTGTCAAATATTTATTTGTATTTGTGCTGGTTGAGTGGAAGAGAAGGCCTTATGACCTTAACTCTGCCAGAATAAATAAAACATTATTATTATTATTATTATTATTATTATTATTATTATATATGCTAAAAATTCTTTAAAACGTTTTCATATATAACTTTCACGCCAATATAAGGTGGTATATGCTTGTCTGTATAAATTATAAAACCATTTTCTTAGTACAATTCAAGTTTTTAAAGCTACAGTGTAAATGTATATATATATATATATATATATAGCCTATATTTTTCTAAAACGCAAATGTAAAGTTTTGAAGTCACTACAATAATAAAATTATTAAATTTAATTTATTTTCATTCATTTACATAATTTGAGAGTTTGCAAACGCAGAAAAATGTGCATTATGCTCATGTTAAACGAGTCATGATTTATAATATTTTAATAATCTAATTATAATTTTTTTGTAATTCAGAAGAAAATAAAAACTCTCGCTGATTTTTCGTTTAACGATTTGGGCAATGGATGTTTTTTTATCATTTATAATCTACATCATACGTTTCGTTGCTTTATTATGAATTGTATATATTCATTTTTTAAATAAAATTTATCTTTCTGGACAACAGTGTAATGTTATTTTTAAAAAAACTAAATAAATGGCCACATATAGAAAGGGATAGTTAATGAAAAATGATGGAAATTTTGAATAAATGGCTGAATTCATAATTTAGGAACAATAATTACGAGCAGGAATGAGATGCACAAAGAAATTAAACACAGGCTCAATTCCGGAAATGCAAGTTATTTATGCTCCAACATTAAATTGAAAATATATAAAACAGCGATTCTACCAGTTATATTATATTGATTCGAAACATGGATGATTACTTTAAGGGAGGAGAAAAGATTACGAGTATTCGAGAATAAAGTTCTTAGGGAAATTCATGGACGAAAGAAATACTTACTTAACAGCTAGCTTCAAGATCTTTAATCAATTAGTTAGTTATTCCTTAAATTGTCGGTACAATATTTTCTCATGCCAGTTATTTAAATGATCCGGACCGCAAGGAAAACAAATTCATGTTAAACTGTGTTATTATTATAGATTAATATGACATACATTTAAGTAATTTTTACTCGTTTGTTTTTCTATGGATGTAAAAACAGTATTAAATAAATGAAATCAATGTATCCAATAAGATACATTTTTAATTTAAGGGTTATTAATGTATAATTATAATTTTAGTAGTTTTGAGCAAGTGCCGTTGTGGCGGCCGTTTTGGGGACCATTCTAGAATTTGGCCTTTGTATCTGGAGAAACCACAAGCAAACAAGAATAAGTATAAAATTGCAATTGTTTCAGGAAAGCACTTTAAAACCCAGAATATGCAGTAATCGTAAGAGAGACCAAGAACTAATATTAGAGTCATAGATTACGAACTTTACTGTGAGCTGAAAGCCATTTAACTTATTTTGGACACTACTTACTAGCAGCCGACTGGTAGGCGAAGGATCTTCTAAGTCCGTCGTGCCATGGATTAATATTTTTTTAAATTTTAGTTTTTGATCACTAGGGCAAGGCAATTAATGATTTTGCATCTTTTTCTGATGAAGGTTGAAACACTGCTTGTATATATAAAAATGTATGGCATTAAAAAACGGATTAAATAAAAGCAATTCGTTAGGGAATATGTTTGCATTTTCTTAACTTTTTTAGGGATAGGTTATTTTTTTGGCAATTTTTGCTCATTTTGAGCATTTTTTTACACTTTTCCAGAAGGTTGTGACATTGTTTGTATTTGATTTGATATTTTTATTATAATTCAGTATTTTTCCTTGTCAATACAATTTCTTGGGATCAAGTAGATGTTTTACTAACTACTACCCCTATTTTTCAAGGTATGTGTATAATGAACTTGCCCACTTCTAGGAATTTTATTCAATTTCTTGGAGCTCATGCTAGCTTTTACCCCTATTTTGATTGTTAATTTCAATTCAAAATTGTTGTAAAAGTGCACTGTATAATTTAAATGGATTTTCTGCAATAAAAGGTACCCTAATATGTACTTTTTAAATTATTTTATTTTAATATTTTGATGTCAAGTTAAATTTTATGTAATTCAATAATCAAGAGAATATTTAATCTAATAAATAGTATTTTTATTGGTAATTCTTAACTTTTTATTGGTAATATTTTTTATTTTATTCGTCATTTTTTGTATGTTTTAGGTCATAAATGCATTTTTATTTAACACGTTTTACCAATTTATAGGTCATTAAATGCCTTACCCTATTGATCACATATTTATACTCTTATGATAAGCTACAAAAGGAAGATAGCTATTACAAAAAAATATTTTTTCACAAATTCAACTAAATAATTTCGAAATCAAGGGAAAATCTACAGCTGGTCTGAATCGAGATTTGACCTGAGGACATCCCTAATCCAAATTTCGTAACTCAGTACTAAATCATCTCCCTTAACGCTCCTTAGGTTTAACAGGTACGCTTGTAATATATTATTTTCCATCTCATAAATTGAATAAATGTGTTGCTGTACTGTGTTTATGAACCGAAACAAGCGGAAAAAAAAAGTTACGCATACACAAAATACGCACAAGTTAATAATAAAGTAAAGGCACTGGCAAAGTAACCCACATAGAAGAAATTTGAGTCATTAATAAATCTTGCTGGAAATGAGTATGTCAGTTGTATCAAGAGGCCCATTTCTCACGCAAAGAACCCCGGAGGCATGCAATCCTATCCGGGAATCCCAACATAAAGTGCGTATTAAAATTTAATTCCGGAAACCAAGACAACTACGGAAACTTGCATTTCCCGAGGCTTCTCGAAGTGGTCAACTGAGAGAAAGCGTCTTTCAAACATCAGCGATGAATACCCTATAATTTAACGCATCGGGTATACAATAGTACTCCAAAAACAACAATGTTATAATTATATAATTTTTTTTGTATGTTTCCCGTTTTGTTTTCAGAAACACATATGAGGAGAAACTGTACTACAGATTTATAAATCCCTAAAAGAGTGAAAGTGCTATAATGTATTCTCTTACTTATATTTTTAAAATAAATCACTTAAAAAGTAATACGAGTAATTATATTTGATGTATAACCTATAAGACAATCGGCCCAAATTACACGGAATTATTATTTATGTAAACATAATTTTTAAACAATTTCTGGAAATTATTATAAGACGTAGTTATTATAAAAGCAATCAGTACTGTGTACTATTCATCATTTATAAAATTTATAATTATCTAAATAGAATTAAAGGCGTTACTCGAATTTTTAGTTAACTGGCCCAAAATACACGACCCATATATATATATATATATATATTAGAAGTCCCGGCCACGCGTAGCTGTGGCTAAGGTATATGCTAAAAATTTAAATGAAGTTCCTGTCTTTTCAGCCAGATTACTTAAAACTAATACACACGAAATTAATAATATTGAAAATAAAATAAACACAGAACACACTTAAATCATGAAATAATCAATATTTGTAATTCAATTGAAAATCGCGGTTGCAACAAAAAGCACAGCCATCTGGATCTCTCTTCGTTAAATAATAAACCAATTACCTTACCAAATTACCTTACACCGCCATCTGTTAGAATCGTATGGAACTCACAGATAATTACAACTCTTTGTTAAATAATAAACAAATAATTTGCAATAAAAAAATAATGCGACTACAAATTTAGATATAAACTATCCTAAGTCTCAAGTTGGATCAAACTGCACACAGTGTGCAACATTTTATTAAAATCGGTTCAGTAGTTTAGGATTCCATCGCGGACAAACAACGTGACACGTAATTTTTATATATTAAGATACACATATATCCCATTAATGCATCTTTAGAATCAGTAATAAGTAACTACATGCATGGTTGATGGAAGCGGTAGGTTAAATGTTGCATTCACTAAGGCCTGCTATTCTCAGCCAACTCAATTCGTAACTCCGATATTTATTTCCCCAAGATCCATTAAAATATTATCTTCCCACCTAAGCTTAGGCGTTACTAATGGACTTTTCCTCAAGGGTTTCCCAATATACATATTGAAATCATTCTTAACATCGCCCATTCGAGCCACATGACCTCTATCATAATTTCCTATACTTATTACTCCTCCCAATGCTAGAAACGCATAAGTTATATTTTTTTGTCCAATGCCACCAGATTGTCTTTTATGAGTGACAATTCTGGCTTTCTCCTCTGGCATTGGCCGAATTGTAATCCATTTCTTGGGTTGGGGCGCCTGGAAGACGGAGTTACTATCCCGATGATATGGTGCTGAATAAATGATAATGAAGTGTCAGCAGAGTTCTTAATCTAAACTTAACCTAAATTCCAGACCATGGGCAACCACAGGAATAATTTGTATGTTCCGACCAGGAAACGAACCTGCGACCTCATGAACTGTAGAAGAAACGCTGACTATGAGGTTGGTCACTAGAGAGATATAAGTTATGGAGATCCTCAATGTGAAGCTTACTCTATTCCCATCCCTTATAAGACCGAATACTTTGAAAAACTATTTTAATAAATAGAGGTGTACGACAAGGGTGTAGTTTATCACCTACCCTTTTTAATCTATATATTAATGACATCATCCAAAATTGGAAAAGTATTGTCAATATAGGTATAAGAATGGACCGTTTTAAAATATTAAACGTTTTAATGTATGCTGACGATGTGGTTATTATTCAAGAAAATGAAAATAATTTGCAGTACTCTTTACATCAATTAAATCAGTTATGCCAAGAATATAATTTCAAAATATCAAAAGAAAAAACAAAAATAATGGCATTTTGGGGAAACGATCATATAAGATCAAAAAAATCGTAATAGACAACAAACCTCTGGAACAAGTAACAGATTTCAATTATTTGGGTTGTAATTTTACTATAAACACAAAAACTGAAAGAGACATACATATGAAACTGTCGAAATTTCAAATGATATGAGGAACTATACATAAAACATTAAAGAATTAAACAAAAAGAGATACCAGATTGAAGTTTTATAAAACATTGGCAGTTCCTGCATTACTTTATGGGAGCGAAACGTGGGTAATGACCAAAAAAATACAAAGTAGTATACAAAGCGCAGAAATGAACTTCCTTAGAACAACAAAAGGCTGCACAAGATTGGATCGGATAAGGAATGAAGATATACGAACAGAGTTAAATATATATCCATTGGATGAGAAAATCAGACAATATAGAGATAAATGGTTTACACGTGTGGAAAGAATGAATGTATCAAGATTATCAAGAGCAGCTTCAACTACAAGCCAAGAGGTTCAAGGAATGTAGGAAGGCCAGTGAAAAGATGGACAGAACAACTGTGAGGAGGAACAGGCAATCTGCCTAGCCCGTGAAGTGAAGAAGAAGAAGAAGACTTTGGAAAACTGTCTTATAGCTTTTTTCTTATCTAAATGTAAGATGCCATGTTTCATACATATAAATAGTAATGCTAAGCTCAAATGAAGGGGGAAAAATTCTGTGTTACATCATCATCATCATCATCATCCTTGCAAGTATTAGGTAATGTAGCCGTTACGGTCTCAAAGATAAATTTTCCATCCTGTACTTTTTTGGGCGTCCCAGCGATCTTTTGCCTTGGGGGCAGTAACGAAGCATGACTTTTGGACTCTATGAGTTGGCATTAGTTGAAGATGGGTTTTCCAGTTGTTCTGGTAGTATTGTATATGGTGGATAATGGGTTCTACATCCAACTCTTCCATAATTTCATCATTTCTTTTATGGTCCCTCTTTGTATAGCCTGCTGTACAGCGCATAAATCTCATCTCATTTGATGTTATTCGGCTTTCATCTCTTCTTCGTATTGTCCATGATTCACTATCATATCTTAATACTGTTCTTAGGAGAACCTTATAAAACCGTAATCTTGTGTTCTTTTGTGCTAAATATGATTTCATTATACTGTTAATTATCCCCGTTGTTTTTGTGAAATTTATTTTCTTTGTTATATCAGCTTCATCTTAAAAGGTTAATTATAACCCAAATAATTAAATTAATTTACTAACTAACTAACTGTCACTATCGAATCCGGAGGTTCATGGCCGCGCGGACATAAGCTCTCCATACATCCCTATTCTGAGCTAATGTTTTCCAATCATCCCTGTATAATAATCTACTTTCCTCAAATCATAGTTAATGTTATTCTCCCACCTCATTCTTGGTCTACCAACTGGGCGTTTTCCCTCTGGTTTTCCTACAAGAAGCTTCCATGCACCTCTTTCATTCCCATTAGTGCCACATGTCCTGCCCATCGTAGACTACGAGACTCAACTGTTCTCATTATATCTGGCTTCCTATAAAGACCATTAGTTCATTGTTATGTAGTCTTCTCCAATCATCTGTCTGTTCATCTCTCTTTGGTCAAAAAATTTTCCTAAGAACTTTATTCTGAAATACTCGTAATCGCCTTTCCATTAAATTAATTTACTTGTTCTAAAATGTTATCATCCAAAACATTTTGCTATGTATAGGGTATTTGCCACAAAAGGCCATCACTTTAGGTTTCTTTGTATTGATTTCTGTGTTACGTAGAAAACGTATTTATAGTTGTGCAACATCCATACTTCTTTACCTGTATTCAAAACTTTGGAGTAAAATAAACTATGACTAAATCGTATCTTTGAATGTTTCACACTTCTTAATTATAGGTGCTTTCCATGGAGAATCTAATGATATCTCGAAATCCATTTCGACAAAAAAGTTACTTCCCCTGTACCCTTCAAACATTTCAATATTAAACCATTATTTTACGTTCAGTTATTAAATGTCAGTGATTTTTTTAAATTATACAGAAACTATATTGCAACATATGTTTTTGACCTAATGTAATTTTTCATCTGAAGCTATTTCTATTTAATAGTAGCACATAAGTTAAAAAATAAATGCCAAAACAATATACTTTGCACTAAGATGAGAAGGAAAATTACTCCATTAGCAAATGTTTCTTTTTGATAAATGATCTTTCTGACAAGTGAAATGATTTCCTTCACAGAATTTCTCGTATAATATATCATTTTTTGCTAGATAGAATAGCATGTAGATAATAAAACGCACACATTTTTCTATTCATTATTGTCTCAATTCACTCAGTGCCAGTCGCTGCTTAATTCAGTTTAAAAATCACTGAATCACATGAAGAAAAAAATAACTATTCCTACTTGGAAATTATAATGTAATAATACAATTTATTAAATCCAGTTATCTGGAAAATTTATCTGAGCGATAATTGGCTTCATAGAAGAATATTATAGAGCCAACATGAAATCGAAATCGGCCAGGTAGCTCAGGTGAGAAAAGATCTGAGCAATAACACTGGTCAACATGATTTTTGTCTCATGAGCACCAACAGTTGTACGCCTACGTAAGGAACTTTTTATCGTGTTTTCAAATATGTATTTGGAATTTCTCCATCACCCACAGTTTTTTTTTAAATTTCAATTTCAATTAATGGATTTAAATAATTATTTATTAATTAAAAAAAATAAAACGTAGTTTTATTTGATTTTCATATTTATTATATAATTCAGTGACAGCTGTTTCGGTACACTGTACCTTCTTCAGACATGTTAACAAATTTTTATTTTTACTTAATTAATAATATGGATTTTCATCAAGTAAACACCAACTCAATTGATTAAATAATTATTTTTAATAAACGTTTTTTCATCCATTTGTCCATTGTAAAATAAAACCAAATGACTTCAGCTATGGAAAAGAGATATCAAGGCAAATGGAATTCTAATATGCTGGCCGATTATTGTTGGACCATCAAGAGGGATGCTCCACAGGCGAAATATAGCAGAAAATCGTCATTTCTTATTTTCTAGGCGAGTTTGAATGTTCGAATATTGTATAGTTACGAATGTAGAAAATATTAAAGTGTTTGAAATTATAAATGCCTGTCTCTCGGAAACCTTGCGCGATGGAGAAAAACCGATATCATATTTGAATTGAGGGGAAAATACTATCAGAATCACTTTTTTTTTCTGAGAGAAAAAAGTTTCTTTTTTGTTGCTCAGTGTAACCAGATTACCAAGTGTTCAATCCCGGGTAGCGAAATGGTCAAGATTTTTCATCACTCTCTCTTATCTACATTGACCCCCTGACAACTGCTCATCTCCTTATAAAATGAATATGACTCACAAGAACATATGACTCCGCGCGGATATAAGCTCCCCTTCATCCCTCAGCTAATGTTTTCCAATCATCCCCTGAACTGTAGCACTCTCCCCTCAACTCTCACAAATCTTTGTTAATATTATTCTCCCACCTCATTCTTGACCTACCTACTGGGCGCTTTCCCTCTTGTTTTCCTACAATAGTTTCCATGTATCTCTTCCATTCCCCATTCGTGTCTGAAATCCTGCTCATCGCAATCTACGAAACTTATCTTTTTTTATTATATCTGATTTCCCATAAAGATCGTGTAGTTATTTTACAGTCATCTCTATTCACCTGTATGTTCGACTGTCTTTGGTCTAAAATTGTTCCAATGAATTTTATTCTGAAATACACGTAATCTTCTCTCCTTCCTTGTTTATGAGATCTTGTTTCGCATCCATGTAATATAACTGGAAGAACAATGGTTTTATATATTTTTAGTTTTTTAAAAAAGTTGAGATAGCAAGAGTCCCTAATGTATATTAGCATGAGTTTCCAGAGTTGAGCCTATATTGTTTAATTTCTTTATGCACTTCATTCCTATGTGTGTATATATAAATATATATTTTTTATTTATCAAAAAACAATGGATTCTTCCATTATACATGTTCTTATTTACATTATTTTGAAATTAACTGATATTTTCATTTCAATATCATATTACAAAATAGTGTAATACTTTTAGAAATTAAAAAATAGAATATTAATGAAAGTGGCTGCACGTGTCCCATGCCTGAATTCGGGAAAATATAGACAGGCCTATTATCAATTCAAAAATTAAATGTTTAAATACTTTACTTCTAAGAATTATAAGACAAAACTATGGAAATGCTAAATAGTTCGATAACAAGTTATTTTAACTGTAATTATAAGTTTCCCCAGAATAATTAATTCTTTCTTCAAGTAAATTCATTAAATATTCTAAAGAATATTTTTATTTCCTTTTTTATACCACATACTTTTCCTACAGAATCGACGCCTATTAATATAGGGCTATTCAGAAAGAAGGAACCGACTTGAAACATGTATTTCTTCCAAGCTAGAAAAAATATAAACACAATTCCTACGTTCCTGGAAAGAGAAAACGTTTGAAGTTGCAATTAAGGCCGCATTGGTCTTAAAGTTATACATATATGCATATGGACGAATGAATAGATAGATTGCTAGATAAGTTAGACTTGGTGAAGTGAAGTGTTCCCCTTAGAAGGTCTTAGACCTCCCAGGACACCAGATCTAACCCCGTGCGATTTTTATCTGTGGGGTTATGTAAAAGACCCTGTTTTTATCCCTCCTATGCCTGACACTCTTGAAGATTTGCGACATCAAATTGTTGAAGCTGTGAATTCGATAATTAGAGATCAGCTGATTTGTGTGTGGAAGATATGAGCCACCGTTTTTATATTTGTCATCTAACACATGATGCTCATATTGAATGCATAAAATAGTCAAATTTGAACTCTTCTCTTTCCAGGAACGTTGGAATTGTGTTTCTATTTTTTGTAGTTTAGAAGAAATAAATGTTTGAAGTCTGTTCCTTCTTTCTGTATAGCCCTGTATTTTATCCGAAAGAATTGTTATCCTCAAATTTTCAATTTCCATAAAAAAATATTCATTGCCCTCCTTCGGAATCGGTTTCGTAAATTTCAGGGCCACAGACGAACTCGCTATTCCAAGAATAACAAGACTGATGGAAATTAAAAGAAAATAATCCGTTAAAAATATATAACTTTTTTTTAATATAAAAAAATAGAATGACACCCAATATAATTCCACAAATTTTACTTCACTACCAATCAAAAGGAAGAAGAAATATTGGGCGCTAGATGTAGGAATATGGTCTCTTGATGTGGAAACAGATATATGGCCTAATTCCATGACGTTGAAGAATAACTTATTAAAACATAACAGTAATTAAGACTACAAATTACTTGTACATAGCCATAAAATGAAATTAATTTCTCTAATTGTTTTATGCTGATGATGTAGTACTATTGGCCGATAGCGAGGAGATACTAAAGACCAACACACACACACACACACACTACTGAGTAACGCTAAGAAATTGGGACTGGAAGTACATATCAATAAAACTAAATATATGGTCACACATAAAAATACATTATAATTATAATGGAAATGGACAGCTAATGACAAATGAGGGAAATGTTGAAGAAGTGGCTGAATTCAAATACCTAGGAACAATAGTC
This sequence comes from Diploptera punctata, assembly GCA_030220185.1. Taxonomy (NCBI): domain Eukaryota; kingdom Metazoa; phylum Arthropoda; class Insecta; order Blattodea; family Blaberidae; genus Diploptera; species Diploptera punctata. Next base: position 2,188,018 of record JASPKZ010009818.1, on the reverse strand, counting down.
ACAAACAGGAATGAGATGCACAAGGAAATTAAACATAGGCTCAAATCTGGAAATGCGTGTTATTATGCATTACAGAGACTCTTGACGCCCCAACTCCTTTCAAAAAACGTTAAACTGAAAATATATAAAACTATTTTTCTACCAGTTATATTATATGGATGCGAAACATGGACTCTTACTTTAAGGGAGGAAAGGAGATTACGAGTATTTGAGAATAAAGTTCTTACGAAAATTTTTGGACCAAAGAGAGATGCACAGACAGGTGAATGGAGAAGACTACATAACAATTAACTACATGGTATTTATAGGAAGCCAGATATAATGAGAACAGTTAAGTCTCGACTGCGATGGGCAGGACATGTGGCACGAATGGGGAATGAAAGACTTGCATGGAAGCTTCTTGTAGGAAAACCAGAGGGAAAACGCCCAGATGGTAGACCAAGAACTAGGAGGAAGAATAACATTAACTATGATTTGAGGGAAGTTGATTATACAGGCGATGATTGGAAAACAATGGCTCAGGATAGGGATGTACAGAGAGATTATGTCCGCGCTGCCATGAACCTACGGGTTCGATAGTGCCAGTGAGTTAGTTAGTTAGTTGATTGGTACCGCTATAATGCACACATTTAAAATATTATCTAGGACAATTATTTCTTATGTTAAATAGATGCATGTATGTATTGTATGTTTGTATAGATGGATAAATAGATACATGAATATTGTCAGATATGGCTAGATAGAAACGAAAGACGACGGAGGGAATAGGGAGAGGGTCATTGATGTTTTATAGAATTCTTATGGAGCGGCATAGTATGCATTTTGTGAGTAAAACTATGTCATGTTCTTTATATGAAACATTTGAAGTAAAATACCGAGGCGTACAACTAAAATAATTTACGATCATGAAGCTCATTACATTTCACAAAACAGTCACGGCACGATATCTCCGGAGTACAGTCGTGCCAACCATCTTAATTTTAAGATTGTGAGAGAAACAGAGTGGAAGATAAATAAACCAAACTAAATTAGATAAAACGTTCTAAACAACAAACGAAATAAATAAATAGAATAAGAAAGAAGTGAAGAATCGAAAGTCGTACGATATAAATTAGCACACAACAGAGAAAGAACAGAAAGGAAAGCAATATGAAGAGGTAGAGAAAAAGGTGGACTCTCTTAAAAATCTCGTTCATTATACCTAATCAAATTAGTTCATACAGTGTGCCTCAAATTGATGTACACAAACTTTAAAATGTTATTCATCACTAACGAAATGAGAGTGAAATAAAATTTGTGTTGTATATGATCCAGAAGGCACTATATAATCATAGCAACACTTCCATCGTTCTACATGTGTTTATAAACAAACGAGGGGTGAAATTGTCATTCGATTTACGTAAGTGGTCACTGGAGTGTTATTAGAAAGTGGAGAATGTTGTTGAAGTTCAACGACATTGGAGGGTTGAATTTGGATAGGAAGAAGAGGAAGTGCTACGGAGTTCCCGCCTCCATCTCCCGATTTAACCCCTCTATACTTACATATTTAGGGAACGTTAAAGAACATGGTGTACGCAACAAACCCGCAAAAACTGGAGGAACTGAGAGATCAGATTAAATATCCCTTCAATGATATTTCAATAGAAACAATCCAGACGTTATGTCGCTCTGTTCGACGTCGTTGTTGGGAGTATACTGTAGCAGAAGTTGGACATTTTTTAACATGTTGTACACAACAAAAATTGTATTTCTGACTCATTTCCTTGCTGGGTAATAACGTTTCAAAGAGTGTATTGGTCACTTTGAGACCCTCTTTAGATTAAATAAATAGTGGCTTAATAATTCAATTTATTCATCTTAATATTTAAATGCATTCTCTTTTGAAATAATAATAATAATAATAATAATAATAATAATAATAATTTTTTTTCTTCTTCACATCACGAGCTAGGCAAATTTCCTGTTCCGCCTCACAGTTGTTCTGTCCATCTTTTCACTGGCCTTCCTACAGTCCTTGAATCTCTTGGCTTGTAGTCGAATGCTGATCTTGGTAATCATGATACATTCATTCTTTCCACGTGTATAAACCATGTCTCTCTATATTCTCTGATTTTCTCATTCAATGGATATATATTTAACTCTGTTCTTATATCTTCATTCCTTATCCGATCCAATCTTGTGCAGCCTTTTGTTCTTCTAAGGAAGTTCATTTCTGCGCTTTGTATTCTACTTTGCAGTTTTTTGGTCTTGGTCATTATCCAAGTTTCGCTCCCATAAAGTAATGTAGGAACTGCCAATGTTTTATAAAACTTCAATCTAGTATCTCTTCTTGTTTTATTCTTCAATGTTTTATGTATAGTTCCGCATATCATTTGAAATTTCGACAGTTTCATATGTATGTCTCTATCAGTTTTTGTGTTTATAGTAAAATTACAACCCAAGTAATTAAAATTGTTACTTGTTCCAGAGGTTTGTTGTCTATTACGATTTTTGATCTTATATGATCGTTTCCCCAAAATGCCATAATAATAATAATAATAATAATAATAATAATAATAATAATAATAAATCATTCATCCGGCTCTCCTGGCTCAGGTGGTACCATGCCTGCTTCCTGACTAGCGGACCCAGTTACGTTGAAAATTTTAGTTGTAAGATTAACGTAATTTAAATATATAATTTTCAATATCGGAGTGAGAAGAGTTAGTGGTGTACAAATTTTAATAGCTAGATTGGCACAAGATTCCTGTATTAAATTGCAAATCTTTCTGCTATACATATGTTTAGACGGCATCAGTTCTGCTGAGGCGATTCATCCGTCGGATGGGGAGTTAAGTTTGGCGGCCCCCTTGGTGCTTTATGACGGAAGTAGGCTACGTTCCGGCAATCGGGTTTTGCCTTCCCTCGTAAGAGGATGATTAAACTTTGGATTATAAAATACTTTATGGCCATTCAAGAGAAGGAGGGCCTCCTCGAAAGAAGGATCAACTCAAATCGAGGTTATCTCCGAGATAGCGTGAACGTTTAAAACAAAATACATCATGCGCTCAAACATTCATACTAAACAAGGTCATTATGATAGCAAGATTATGATGCCCAAATTACGTTCTGTAAGGAAAACTGAGACCGTGGCTTTTAGAGGAAGAGATCCAGTGAGATCCAAAATTATTTTAGAAAATCAAAGTATAGAACAGGTGTCTAGTTTCAAATATTTGGGCTGTGATGTTGGCTACAATGTGGAAAGAGATATTGACTCCAAAATAAATGAATTTCAGACGGTGTGTGGAACAATACAGAGAACATTCAAAAATAAAATTAGAAAAGAAACAAAGATAAAAATGTATAATGTTATGGCGGTTCCCACAATATTGTATGGATGTGAAACTTGGGCTCCAATGAAAAAACAGAAGGATAGAATACAGACGGCGGAGAAAAGGTTCCTAAGACAAGTTAAAGGATGCACAAGACTTGATAGAATAATAAATGAGGATATAAGAGAAGAATTGAAAGTACAGCCTTTATTGGATAAGGTCACGAATTGCAGACAGAAATGGATTGATCATATGGATGGAATGAGTAAGGAGCGATATCCATTGTTAGCAAGAAATTATCAAGCAAGAGGAAGACGTGATGTTGGAAGACCTAGAAGACGTTGGGCTGACGCATTATGAAATCGGAACGGGCAATTGCCTAATCCCTGGAGTGATGATGATGATGACTATTTGGGCTTAAACATTTTCCTGGCATTTGTCTTACAGGTGAAGAAAACAAGTTGTTAAATCTTCGCCCAGGAAACGTGACCCAACAGGGGATCCAACTCGGGCCTTTTCCGTATGACTCGGGCCTTTTCCGTATGAGACAAAGACGTTACCCCGAGAGGACAGCGATAGGTCTAATGAATGATAGATGTCTACATTACCTAACTAACTCACTGGAACTTTCGAACCCGTAGTTTCATGGCCGCGCGGAAATAAGCTCTCCACATATTCCTATCCTGAGCTAGATTTTGCCAATCTTCCTCTGTATAATCTACTTCTCTCATATCATGGCTAATGTAATTCTCCAAATTCAATCTTGATCTACCTATCAGGCGTTTTCTTTCTCGTTTTCCCACAGTGAGTTTTCAAGCCCCTCTTTCAATCCCAATTCGTGCCACATATCCTGCTCATCGTAGTCTACGATACTTAAATTTTCTTATTATATCTGGTTTCGTATAAAGAACAAGTTGTTCACTATTAAGTAGTTTTCTCCATTCTCCAGTCTGTTCATCTCTCTTTGGTCCAAACATTTTCTTAAGAATTTCATTTTCAAGTACTCGGAACATTCTCTACTGCACCCACGCTCTGCTAGCAAAAATTTGCACCGAACCACGCTCACTGCTGCCATTTATTTGCATCCTCACACGCTGCAACAGCATTAATTGCACCCTGCGTTCTGCTAACAATACTGCAACCACTCGCCTGTTCGTGCTGGATCGTACCAATCTTCTTTATAATTACCTTGAGTTTGAAAATATAGAATGCTTAAATCAACATACCTTTACCGGGCCCATAGAAGGCAAAGATTAATTCACCTTTCCTTAATAAATTGTTAAACATATAGTACTGTAAGCTACACAGTATTACAATCGTGGAAGTTTTAAGGAAAGAGGAGATTAAATTAGCTTCAGAAAGCTTTGGAACTTTATATCAATATCTGACATGACTAGCTACCATGTTTCGCATCCATATAACATAACTGGTAGTATAACAGTTTTATATACTTTCAGTTTAACGTTTTTTGAGAGAAGTTGGGACGATAAGAGCCCCTGTAATGTATACTAGCATGCCGTTCCAGAATTGAATCTATGTTTAATATATTTGTGCATCTCATTCATATTTGTAATTCATGTTCCTAGGATTTGAATTCAACAACTTCTTCAAAATTTCCCTGATTTGTTAATACTTGTAATTTTCCATTATATAATTATTTTTATGTGTGACCATATACTATTTAGTTTTATGTTTACTTCCAGTCCCAATTTCTTAGTGTTACTAGAATGTGCATTTTGGCTCTTAGTAACTCCTTAAGTATAATTCCTCTATTCCATGAAACTAACTTTTTTATATAATCTGATGTAATATAACTATATGTATATAATTTCACCATGAGTCGTGGATTAGATTTCTATTTAACAATTATTACGAACAATTTCATTATTAATGAATAAAATAAATTAATCTATCAATGTCTACATCACATTTTCCACAACAATATAAATGAACAGCTTACGGGATATAAGAGAATTTTCTAAACGCGAAGAATATTATGTGTCTGAGTATGAATAAAAATAAAATAACACTGAGCAACAAACAAGTAACTTTATTTTGTCTCAGAAAGAAAATGTGTGATTCTGATAGTATTTTTTTCTCCTGAAGTCAAATATGATATCGGTTTTTCTCCATCACGCAAGGTGTCCGAGAGACAGGTATTTATAATTTCAAACATTTTAATATTTTTTACATTCGTAACTACACAATATTCGAACATTCGGACTCACCCGAAAGTAAGAAATGACGATTTTCTGCTATATTTCGCCCGTGGACCATCTTTCTTGATGGTCCAACAATAATCGGCCAGCATATTAGGGTTCAATTTGCCTTGATATCTCTTTTCCATAGCTGAAATTTCCTGATGAAAGTGTTCCCCGTTTTATTTTACAATGGACAAATGGACGAAAAAACGTTTATTAAAAAATTATTATTTAAATCCATTAATTGAAATAAAAAAACTGTGGGTGATGGAGAAATTCCGAATACATATTTGAAAACACGATAAAAACTGCATTAAGTACAACTATTGGTACTCATGACACAAAAATCGTGTTGACCAGTGTAATCAATTAAAAATCACAGTAATCGGAGAATGGTTTTGTTTTTAATATGACTTATAAATGTTGATACAATTTCTATATAAGAAAGAACAAGGGAGATTAAAATGTACGAGGGAGGGGAATTATTTTAAAGATGAAACGTAGTCTAAAAAACCGCAAACATAGTGACCGGGTTCAAACCAAAGTCATTGGAAGGAGAACCAGTGAGATGTCTGGCAGTACATTTCCTGCACAAGCTCAACTTCGTCTTGAAGACTAGATGAAGTCATGAAACACAAGTTATAGCAGCCAAATTAAAATGAAAGCTTTATTGCAATATGGCAGGCATGTTGGAATATAAGCAGTGAGTCACGAATCCCATGACCTGTGCTCGATGCATGACACCCTGCCAAGAGTTCGCTAGGATTACACCGAGCAACAAAAAATAAACTTTTTTTTTTCTCAGAAAGAAAAAATAAGCGATTCTGATAGTATTTTTTCTCCTGAATTCAAATATGATATCGGGGTTTCTCCATCACGCAAGGTTTCCGAGAGACAGGAATTTATAATTTCAAACACTAATATTTTCTACATTCGTAACTACACAATATTCGAATATTCGGACTCACCTAGAAAGTAAGAAATGACGATTTTCAGCTATATTTCCCCTGTGGAGCATCCCTCTTGATGGCCCAACAATAATCGGCCAGCATATTAGGATTCCATTTGCCTTCATACCTCTTTTCCATAGCTGAAATCTCCTGAGTTAGCTCATTTGGTTTTATTTTACAATGGACAAATTAACGAAAACGTTTATTAAAAAATAATTATTTAAATCCATTAATTGAAATTGAAATGAAAAAACTGTGGGTGATGGAGAAATTCCGAATACATATTTGAAAACACGATAAAAACTGCATTAAGTACAACTATTTGTACTCTTGAGACAAAAATCATGTTGACCAGTGTTATTTCTATCGAAAAATACTCATTGAATACTCAGAATCGTATAAAATGGTTACATAATTCATATTAGAGATACAATACGTGTATTTCGTAGGTAACTCGTCATCAAAACAATTAACTAACCAGCTCACTGGCATTATCGAACCCGTAGTTTCATGGCCGTGCGGACATAAGCTCTCCATACACTCCTATCCTGAGCTAATATTTTCCAAAATTCCTTCAAATCATGGTTAATATTATTCTCCCATTTCATTCTTAGTCTAAGGACTGGGCGTTTTCCCTCTGGTTTTCCTACAAGAAGCTACACGTCTTTTATTCCCCATTCATGCCAGATGTCCTGTCCCATATTGTCAAAATTTGAAGATATATATAATAATTTCAGAAACTAGTGACTTCATAATATGTTCCATAATTTTTATATTTTTCAAATTTTGTTAAAATTTGCTCAATTCTGGAAATGCGTGTTATTATGCATTACAGAGACTCTTTTAAAAAAACGTTAATCTGAAAAAAAAAATATATATAAAACTATTATTCTACCCTATATTATATGGATGCGAAACATGGACTCTTACTTTGAGGGAAAAAAGAAGAATAAAGTTCTTAGGAACATTTTTGGGCCAAAGAGAGATGAACAGACAGGTGAATAGAGAAGACTACACAACAGTGAACTACAGGGTCTTTATAGGAAGCCAGATATAATAAGAACAGTTAAGTCTCGTAGACTGCGAAGGGCAGGACATGTGGCACGAATGGGGAATGGAAGGCGTGCATGGAATATTCTTGTAGGATAACCAGAGGGAAAACGCCCAGTCGATAGACCATGAATGAGGTGGGAGAATTACATTAACCAAGATTTGAGGGAAGTAGATTATACAGGGAATGATTGGAAAACGTAAGCTCATGATAGGGATGTATGGTGAGATTAAGTCCGCGCGGCCAGTGAATTAAGTTAGTTATCTTCAAAATTTATATGCGTATATGTCAGCACATAATGAGATAAGGGAGACCATATTTGAGCTCAATAAATCAAGAAGCTTACATAGATTTTTATTTTTGTATTTTAAAATTTATTTGTTGGATAACAAAATAATAGAACAAGTATCACCTTTCCAATATTTAGGATGTGATATAACTTATAGAGAAAATAAAGATATAGAAAATAAAGTAAATAAATTTCAGGCTATTTGTGGAACCATAAAAAGAACCTTAGGTCGGAAAACAAGGAATGATACGAAACTTAAATTATATAAAACAATGGCTGTTCCTTTGTTGTTGTATGGAAGTGAAAATTGGATAATGAAATCAAGGGATAAAAGCAGGATACAGACTGCGGAAATGCTGTTTTTACATAATGTGAAAGGATGCACAAGAGCGGATAGAATAAGGAATGAAACTATACGAGAAGAATTAAATATATATAAAATTGGAGATAAAATCAGCGAAAATAATAAGAAATGGACAGAACACTTAATGAGAATGAACAACGAAAGAATACCAAAAAGAACCTTCCTGTATAATCCCAGAGGAACAAGAGATGTTGGCCGACCACGTAGAAGATGGACTCCACTTTTAACTTCGCCGGAACAGGCTGCATAGCCTAAACCTTGTAGTAGAAGAATAAGAAGAAGAAGAAAATGTATTTCTATAGATTTTTTTAATTATTTTAAATATATATGTATATTTAATGAATTATATTTTTTTACTTCATGTAAAACTAAAATCTTTGTTTTTTTGCTCTTTACACGATAAAATGTTAAAATTATTACTCTCAATGCCCTCTGACTAATATTTTAAACCTTGACATTTGATATAATTACTCGCTCTAATTATAATGAATAATACAATTTATTGATACTTCTAGCTTGGGCACGGATTATAGGCACATTAGTTTAAGTGTAAGCGTGTTCTTCACACCTCATCTGATTCCCTTCCTCCTTACCACAGCAATCCTGAGGAAATGGTCGTGACTCACCATCGTGGTGCTATCACCTGCTACAAAATAACGTTTCCTGATTCATTAATCTCAACTAAATTACTGTGATCTCATACCAGAAATTACAAATAGTAGAAGAAAAAAGTATTTAATCTATTGATTCACAACCGAAAAAACTGCTTCCATGTATTAACCGTTAACAATAGCCACAAAATATAGCTTTCAGTTTTTTATGTAATCTTTCATAATAGAGTTAAACAGGGCATTAAATTGCTGTTTATTCCTATTTCAAGCTGTATTGCCACCTGTATTTAATTAAATGGGTTTTAAGAAACAAATACCATCCATCCATAGTAATTCTGGCCGATGGCAGGTCTTTCACTGCAATCATAGCATTTTCATGCTATGCTTTGCAACTTTACTAGCGATGTAGGTGTGGTAGCTTCCCGTTGCTTTCCACGCCGGTGAAGGATGATGATGATGATGGCCATATTATTTCGGGGACCGTTTGGGCCTTAAAGTTTTCCTGACATTTGTCCTACAGGTGAGGAAACCCCCCAAAAAAAACCTCACCCAGAAAAACTGTCCCGATCGGGGATCGAACCCGGGCCCGCTGCGTGACAAGGCAGCACGCTACCTCGAGACCACAGCGGTGGACACAAATACCATATTAGCCCTAAAATAAGCTGAACTTTTAGTCTAGACTTCAACTGTAAGAGTCACATTGCTATTTATATTCGCTACCATAGGTTTTTTTACATACCTTTGCTGTAAAACATATATATATATATATATATCTTCAACTCGTGTCCAACTAAAGGTCGGGTCGAGGGATGAGATGAGACGAAGCCCCCTTATATAGGGTCTGTCAATGATAATGGTGCCGGCTGATTACGCCTGACGCACCATCAGAGGGGCAGATGAACGAAATGGATGAGTATGGAGAAATGGTGGAATTATATTGTGGCAGGAGAAAAACGGGAGAAACCCCGAGAAAAATCTGCCCAAACTCCGTATCGTCTACCACGAAACCCATATGGAGTGACCGGGACTCGATCTCGGAACCCCAGCGTTGAGATATGTTTTTTTTTAACAGTACGACTAGCGTTTGTAGCCGAGCCGAAACTTGCGGGCATTTTATAACGCAACAATGCAATTTTTTCAGGAATCCATCTACAGCTTCATGGTCTTCTTTCCAAATTATTGTTATTATTATTATTATTATTATTATTATTAACTGTATATTTTATGATTTTATCATCAAGAAGATCATTAGTGTATTATTATTATTATTATTATTATTATTATTATTATTATTATTATTAGGCCTACTGTTATTATTACTATCGTCTATATAGGCCTATTAGACGGAGACACGCCATAGCATAGTGATTGAGGTAATCTGCTACAAGCCGGAAGGTCATGGGTTCGAATCCCAGTGGGTAAGGATTTTTAAACCGACTCAAACCTTCTGATGACACTATGGTCATGAGATCGACTCAGCCTCTAATTAAAATGCGTACCAGACGCTTATTCTGGGGGAAAAGCGGCCGTCACTCAGGGCTGCCGATTCTCTAGAAAAAGTGGGAGCATTAACCTCCCACCACCTCAAGGGCCATCTAAGCCTGTAGTGGGATCACTCTACCTTTATATATTAGATAGTATTGCACTGAATTTCATCATACTAAATTATAAAAGTCTTCCGGTGTTTTGTATTTAATATGCTATGTTGTCAGCGTTTTCCTCAATTGCGTGGCAAATTCCAGGAAATTCAGGCTATAAATTATCTGAAAAATCACTGGCCTCATAATTGTAATATCATATTCACAAGAAATTAAGTTCATATAACAGAACTAACTAGCTGATAACTATAAAACCAGATCGTAGTATTTCATAAAATACTATAAATTAGCAATAGTTTGCCAAGTGAGAGGTTACACGTAGAATTCAATAACAATATCTCTATAGCATGAGAGATTGCCAAAATTATATGAACCACGTATCTCGTGTACTCCCACACAAATAAAGCTGTAATAAGGAATGTGGCTGGGCCGAACGCCACGCGAGTCTAGGTTGTATTGTACACTTCGAAAGCATAGTTTCGCAATGCGCTGTAAGAATAATTCAAAACTAACGTAACGTATAAAACTAATAAGTTGTAACATTTGAAACTAGTGCGACGTCATATGACTGTAATAGTAAAATGAACACAATAAACCTTGCTCGATAGCGGAATCTGTACCAACTAATCTAATTTGTTATGTGTATTACAACGATACAATATTATTTAACATTTTCCAATAATTTTACTTTAATACAGTTCCAATAATTGATAATATCATATTGATATTGTGAAAAGAAAAATTAATGTCTGAACCAGGAATCGAACCGTGGACCTCTAGTTCTCTATACTAGTGTGCAGTCCACTACAACATTTTAGACCTGGCACAAACATTAACAATTCTTTCCACATATACAAATCTATAATTATCGTTTCGTCCGCTGCCAGGTAGATGTCACTACCATCGCCAACGGCCGGCTTCGATTGGAAGTATCTATATTTGAGAATTTTACACCACCACTTTTATAAGCAGTAAACGATGTTATTTAACATTTTCCAATATTGTTATTTTAACACAGTTCCAATGATGGATCATATTATAATATTATAACGATACAATAATCGCCGCGTCTCACTAGCCAATGGTATTCGAAGAATCTGCCTGCACCCCCCATTCCGCACTAGACCGCCATTCCCGCGCGAGAACTTTATTTCACTTGAAGTCTTCTTGTAAGCCCATGTTTCCCTTAACAGAGATTTAGGCGCTCTCCCCATTCAGGGAAGAATTTGAACCATATTAATTTAGTTACACTTGTTTTAATATACATGTAATTTGAGTGGCCCGTGGTTAGCGTTCCACCTCATACCGACATCTAGGAAACCAAGGTAGTACTAGGACGGGAAAATTCGGTTAATTTTGCTTATAGAGACCTTTTCATTCAGACTAAAGGATCTTTTACGAGCCTGAAAATCTTCAGACTCGGGACCCACGGCTTAAAGTCCCTCCCGGAGGACTTGCTCCTTGGATTTTTCCACCCTAAAAAATCCATCGACCCCGGCCGGGTTTGAACCGCGACCCTCGAGACCAGAGGCATGAAGCATAACCACTAGTCCACCGCGGCCGATTCCACAGGAAGTACAGTACGTAAAAATATCGGTATGACAATTGTTGTAGATAGTTAAATTGAATAAATTTAAATATAAATAAAAATAATTACACTGCAATATCAAGATAACCAGACAGAACAACTTGCACCTGAGCTGTGTGCAATATTTTTTTTCTCCCTACTTAATGTCAAATACAGTCTGGAAGCAATTATTTTTACGGTAACTTTTCTATTAGCGTGTAACTACTTACCTTGGAGCGTTCTGGGCAGCAGTGCATGGCAGCAAAGATGTCGTATGAATACATTGTGCCCAAGACGAGGGATGATCCATCCCAAGGAGTACTACAGTGCACACAGCGTAGTATCCGTCCGGGACCCCATCCTTCCAGACAAGCCATGCAAACAGCTGATAAGTACTGCGTCCGGCCCTCCAGTTTTACCTGCAACAATAATTATTCGACTCTATAATCTTATCAATCATACAACTCAAATGAGTGAAAGAAGAAATGCAATATTTCTTTTATTAATGAGCCTTCCGGAAAATACCATTACTAAGGCTTAGACATGGGCGGGAGTATACTAAATGAAGGATCTTAGTAAACAGGATATCAGAGACAGGCCTATTAACTGGATTAAATTGGTTAGGGATAGGAATAAGTGGAGGGACCCAATAAATGCGGCATTGAACCCATATGTTCTATAAACCATAAAACTAATTAGTTTAATATATCCCAATATATTTCGTTCTTCTCTCTCTCTCTCTCTCTCTCTCTCTCTCTCTCTCTCTCTCTCTCTCTTAATTCAATCTCTCTTTTTGTAGTTACTTTAACGTCCCTCCCTGGCCAACAGGGCCTTACAGAGACACGACATGTAGGGAGACGATTTTCAACTCTGTATCAATACAAACTTTATATCACAAAAAGAAATGGAGAGTCTCCTGCTTGAATGATAAGGCCACGTCTGATACAACATAAACATTTGGACAAGACACGTCATCCACTCAAACACTCATAGTTAGTTGGTATATAATTTAAAGACACGCTTTAACAACTGTTAAGATCATTAGATAGATAGATTTATTTAGCCTGGTGGAGTTAAGGCCATGTGGCCTTCTCTTCCACTCATCAGGGCACATATAAATACAAAAAAAAGAGTACAATAATAGTCATACTAAACAGTTGAATAATAATATATAATTGAATAATAATGAAAATAATGTCGAACAATACAATAAAATTCAATACAATTAAAATTAAATTAATGATAGAATTAATACAGAAAGGAATAACAGCTCGAATCTACTATACATAAAAAGAAAAGAAAGAAAAAAAATACAAAGAAAGTAATAAACTATAATGAATTAATCTATCGCTTATTATACAAGGCATTAGGTAAATATATTAACTAACAAATCTTAAAACCATTTTTATTAAATAATAAAAAAACAAATTATTAATTTTTAAAAAGTAATATTAGTGAGTTGTTTCTGTTAATAATTTTATTTTCAATTTATTTCTGAAATATTAGAATCGCAATTAACATCTGGGCGTGAAATGGCTAACAAATGTTGCTTGGAGTCCTATTTCCAGGCTTAAGTCTACGACACAGTCATACATTCTTACAAAACAAGGCGAATATGATATAAATTATTATGATATCTCGCACAGGAAACTTATCTCGACCGAGGATAGAACCCAAGACGGCTGTATCGTAGCCAACAAGTTATTTCCAGACTTCAGTAATAGATATAAGGCGGTTAGAAGCAAGTGTGCAAGTTTTGTAATATTAAAATAACATGTTAAAGCGTCCCCTACACGATCAATATTCACGTCAATATATTGCACAATAATTGACATTGTACAATAATATTGAGCGTCTGTAGATCACATCGAAAGATTGCGCAATATATTGAGTCAATCAAAAAAGTGTGACTTTTATTGTGCAATCTAGTGAATATTGCGTCGTCTGTTTGCAATATTGCGCAATACTATAGCTACACAACTCGCTGTCCTCTTATTATTCCACGTGTTGACTGCACAAATATCACCCGCGAACTAATTTATTGAGCAATAATATTGCTCCTTGTGGGTTGGCCAAGTAATGCTATTGTTAAAAAAAATTGACGTAAATATTGATCGTGTAGAGGCCGCTTTAAAGTTGAAATTGTATAAGAAAATCACGGGTAATTTAAAATTATAACAATCATATTTCATCTAATCCTATCGCCTACATTTATATCCATTTGCCACTAGATGGAATTATATTTGAAGAATATAATTGTACAACAAACTTTTTTTTACACCCCTTTACTTCTTAACGTTTAAAAAGCTTATAATATGGGTTACTCTGTTTTAAATTATCAGTAAGTAAAGCATGTATCATACTGCTTCCTTTTAGAATCATGTTGCATTAACAGATACCAGGCGTTTAAATATTCTATTCCAGTTTACCTAGAATAAATACATTATTAGAATTCTCAAACTAATTATAAAAGCCAAAGGTAAAATCCACTTAAAGTCAATATGAGAGCTGCTTTGTTATTAAACTCGTATCAGATTATATAAAAAAGATCCTGCCAACATATTTGTCTTCTGAAATAGCAATTTCCAACTATTTGTTCATCACAAAATTGATTAGTTTAGTTTCCTCTAGTAGTTGTATTATTTAACCCATAATTTTATGTATAAAATGTAGTGCACATATCTTAGGATCTAATCAACACATAAGACAAAACATTCCAAATTGAATATATTGAGACAGGATACCTATGAATGAAAATATCATGTTTATGAGATTGTTTAACGGTTGAGTAAGAGAACTCCTTTTGTAAGCTTGCATTACATTCTTACGCACATAGCAGCCTTTATGTCATAGCAATTTATAAACAACGGTATGTTATATATATATATATATATATATATATAGTTTTAGTCCATGCGCTCAGATACATTTAGTATTTGTAAATTTTAGTATTTGTCTTAAAATAGTCAAATGAGAGTAACAATCACTTTCTTCTCTGTTTCTATCTAATTTCATAAGCCATTGACTTTTATTTCCACAGCAGTAGAATGCAAAGGTGACATCAGGAGATGACGCTCGATAAGCGATGGGATTTCTGTTTCCAATTCAATGATAAGGAACAAAAAACGGATTCCTTATTAAACTGGATATTATGAGTCATGTTATGAATTTTAATTGCAAAAACGAGATAGCAATTCATATTCCTTAACAAAATAAGAAAGTAAATGTAATGTTAGTTGTGCAGAAATTAATACTACTACGTAGATTCTTATAATCATAAAACCTTATACATATTACACTTACAAGTTCAATAGAACCTATAACTTGAAATGGGAAGTTATGTGAAGTTATTTTCCATCTCAAAATACTTAGAGGATTCACTCTCCGAACGGTTAACGAATAAGAGAAAAGTTTAGCCTAAATGTCCAATTAAGGGTAAAGGCCTTAAAGAGGGGTGTGATTTAACATCTCATGTTATGAGCTGTCCCGCGCCGTAGCCGAGCGGTTAAGGTAGGAAGCCTTGGCGCAGAGCTACCGGACTTGCGCTGGTTCGAGTCTCCATGGGGGAAGACATTTTCTCATGGTATTTCGGCCAGTATGGGACCGGTGCCCACCCAGCATCGTGAGGCAATTGGGTAGCTACAATAAGTAGCGGCTCCATGTTGAGGACCAGCTATAACGGCTGGGGGACTCGACATGCTAACCACATGTCACCTCTACACTGGCTGTTGATCATCTACCTCTGTGATTGACACATGTGGATGTGAAGGGCCAGCAGCCGGCTGGTAAAAGGGCAACCGCTGTAGAGTGGAAAGACCCTCAATCGGGATGTTATGAGCTAATCTATGCAAGAGATAATTCCATGCTGGGGTTGTTCACCGGTTCACCTTCTCACAGTTTTGATTTTGTTGTCAAAATTATAATACACTACTTCCGGTTGCTTCACACGTACTTTTAATTATTTCCAGTACTTAATATTCCTTGCTCTAAATGACAAATGACTTTCTAGGTGTTCATTGAATATGTCAGCTCTTCTTCGTCTTGAGCTTCTGCGGTATCTTTTTCTAATATGAGAGTTCCATATTATGACCTTCTGAGTCTACTTTTCATCACTAAGTGTTCCGACATGGCCTCCGCACTTCCATTTTGTGTTCATGCTTGCTGTGAAGAGTAATTAATTAACATATTTTGAAATGCTTCATTTGAAACCCTGACCCTCTGTGATATGGATTGTTCATAGCACAACTAGAATAATTCAAATATGTCATATTTATAAAAAGAAAATATTAAAAGTTATCAACCCATAATTAATTCTAGACAGCGTTTCAATATTGTATTAAATTACATTTTAGATTTAATTTTAAACCATGATCATAGGTGAACTGTTTTTTAACTTTATTTGTTTTATGAAATAGGCTAGCACATGTTTTGGACTTGGTCTATGTGCTATGAAATATCCATATGTTAGGATCTTCATTTTCCTTTGATATATTTGGAGACGTTGCAAAGTCTGCAGTTGAGAGACGATTTCTGAATCCACGCAGTTACACAGCTAAGTCACAAATCCAGATTCCACAAACCAGATACTTTTAAGAAAGATAATATTATGGTTTGAGACTGATGAACGAAAAATGATGGAATAAAACAGTATAGAGACAAATGTTTAGATTATCTTTACAAAATGGAGGAAAATATAATTCGGGAAATAATATTCCCATATAATCTATGACCACCCTGAAAGACCACGGAAAGATGGAGTGAAGCCGGGACAGGACCATTATCGTAATCCATGTACCGACATAGTGTTCTACCTATGCGCAGGTCTTTCACTGCAAACTCAGCATTCTCCACTCTTTCCTTAACTCAGGTTTCCCTTTTTGTATCCGCATACAAACAATTAATTTTAATATTGTCTATCATCTGATACATTTTTCTGCCTCTAACTTTCTTTCCGTTGACCATTCCTTCTAGGGCATCCGTCAGCAGGCAATTTATTCTTAGCCAGTGTCCAATCCAATTTCTTTTCCTCTTGTTTATGAGTTCCAGCATTGTTCTTCATTCATCCACTCTGTCTAGCACATCTTTATTTTTTATTTTGTCTGTCCATTTTATACGTTCCATCCTTCTCGATATCCACTACTCAAAAGCTTCCAGTCGCTTTTTCTCACCCCTTCGTAATATCCAAGTCTCTGCACCATACAATGCTACATTCCACACAAAGCACTTACCTAGCCTGTTCCGTAATTATTTTACCAAATGTCCGCAGAAAATGCTTCTCTTCTTGTTAAAAGCTTAATTTGCCATTGCATCCTCTGCTTTACTTCTTGACCGCAGTTCATGTTACTACCGATAGTAGGCCTACAATCCAAGTATTTGAGTAATTCATGTAAGACGTAAAATGGAGAAACATTTATCAGATCTTAGGAAGATAATTGGCATAAAATTATTTGCGAAGAAAATGTTCGTCCTTAAAAATATATCATTTTTGTGAGTAAGATTTTAAAAGAAAATTGCTCTATTTGAGTATCATTTCCCAGAACTGAAATGATGACGGTAATTTGCCATCTGCATTTATGTGACATCAGTGGTAGTAATTGAATTACCTGCACCTCTCTCTCGCTCTCTATTATGATGCTCCAAGGTTCACCGCGCGAAAAATAAAAAAGCCTGTCACTGAGCCCTCTTCAACTGTAAAGCCACAACTAATTCGGTTAGCTTCCGCACCGCATTAACAATTAGGGGCTCAAACGAATAAGTACCATATAACTATATCCTCTGTTAAATACGGACTCCATAAACTGCATTCAAAATCACACTTCCAGCAGGAAACAAAACTATCCATGTCCAATTTAATCCACAAACCAAGCAGCACTGGATACAACTATCATTAAATGTCACCGTTTTCCTCTGAAAAAATTCTGGTCTAATTTTATTATAATACAGAATAAAATGGGTAACAAACATTCAAGAAACGGGCATCAAAATGGATTAAATACAAATTTACAAAAGAGTATTTAAAACAATAAATGTCCCGAAAACGTTTAACGTTGTTACCTCGGGAGCAGGAGACCTAGGTTTAATCCCCGGTCGGGACAAGTTTCCTGCGTGAGTTTTTCGGAGCATTTCCTTACTTGTAATTACAGATATGAAAACTTTGAGGCTCAAAATACCTATGTGTCCCAAACAACATTTACGCGTCATAATCATTCTATCATGTTCGACCTGCTTATAAGTTATAAGTGAATGATATATCTTGTCTTAAATGTTCATGTTGTTTCAGAAATTACCCTGGAATTGAGCTTATCACTCATCCAGGGAGGTCCCCTATGCCCTTGTGTGGTCAAAAATGAATTTAATTCAGAATTAAAGCTCCTCTGGTAACAATTCGTGACCCTGTAAGACCCAAAAAGCGTGGACACTAGGGTTATAACTTTTTGGACTTTTGTGAAATAAAGTATTTCCTATGAAATGGATGAATGAACATTTACTTAAAATCATTGAAAAAGACCTCCATTTCACTGAGCTTCAAGAAAAGGTCACCCCTAAATATATTTATTTATCAATATTTAATATTGATTTGGGGGTGACCTTTTCTTGAAGCTCAGTGAAATGAAGGCCTTTTTCAATGGTTTTAAGTAACCCTCTAGGGTTATAACTTATTGGACCTTTGTGAAATACAATATTTCCTGTGCAATGAATGAGTGTAAAATATTTCCTGTGCAATGAATGGGTGAACTTTTACTTAAAACCATTGAAAAAGGCCTTCATTTCACTGAGCTTCAAGAAAAGGTCACCCCCAAATATATTTATAGCCTATATCAATATTTAATATTATTTTGGGGGTGACCTTTTCTTGAAGCGCAATGAAATTAAGGCCTTTCTTAATGGTTGTAAGTAAACATTCACCCATTCGTTGCACAGGAAATATTTTATTTCACAAAAGTCCAAAATGTTATAACCCTAGTGGACACGTAAAGGTACCTATAAATATTAAAATGAATATAAGGATAAGAAAGAGGTCAATATCCCGAGAATATTTACATTAGGTCTAGATACCTATATATCAATCAAATATACTTTAGTGCTTTAAATACACATACACTAAGAATTAGGCCTATTTATGAGATATTATACTTAACGTTATAACACAATATAATGCAATGTACATACTACAAGTATTAATATGATCAGCAGTTTCAACAGTCAAGGTGAATCGCCGTTGAGGTTATGAAATAAAACGCTAAAATCTTAAAATGAGTACCTGATAAAACTAAAATAAACTACTATTTTAATAGTTTGGCGACGTTTTTAAATATAATTTTATTTTAGTTGAGGACGACTGACGTATTAGGTACTTATTTTATGATTTTAATGTAATGTAATAAATACAGTGCATCATCTGTAGGCCTAAATTTGTACTATATATTTAATTCATAGAGCAAAGTTTTATTTACTAATTTCTTTCGACCATATGTCACCCCAATATTGGCTGTTTGATTGTCACTTCAACTATTAACACATGTGCATGTGAGGCAAATAACCGGCTGGTATAGGCCAAGGGCCTTCTAGGATTTACGCGCCATGGAGTTTAGTTTTATGTAATCTGGGGACCTTGTTCATCTAGGAACACAGGTTTGCTTCCAATATCGGCCAAACTAAAAAAAATCGGGAGAGTAAAATTCGAGTATATAATTTAGGCCTAAGATATGGACAGGAAGTTAAAATACGATAGTTCACATATAAAGATGATCGGTATATTTAAAGATACCAAATATAAAAATAATTATCCCTGGAAATTAAAAAGCAAGTAGAAAGTCACTCATTGGTGTGGAGATTAGCTTAGAGGAAAAATATGTTATAAACCTTAATAAAAATTAATGAAAACTTGCCGAAGTAATGGTTAAATCGTGGCACAATTCATTTCAGGTTCAAGGTATACTAGAGGTTTCTAGTACCAAGCGTAGTCTCCAAAACTTTCCCATAACAACTTGGCACTTCACTGTAAGCCCCTAAAATGTCTTGTAATTACACGGTTGACAAGGTTTTCTTCACAAGAAATCTGATTAGTGAATCTATTGCATTTTTTCATACTGAATTCAGACGTGTAGTCAGAATGTTTCCACCAGGCACAGTTTTTTTGCTAGCTACTTCTTTAAAATTGATTTTAGCATTTTCTTTGACCTGTCACAGGAACCTTTACCTTATATGACGAGTTCCCTGTACCAGCATATGCAGATATGACCTTAACTCATAACTCTGATTCTGATCTAGCTCAAACTGAAAATGATTCAGATGGAAATGAAAATGATCTTACATAAAATATGTCCGACAATCACTATCTACCACTTTCTACGTAAGTCAGAATGAGTTAAGAGTTAGATGGATTTTATTAAAAATTATAAAAAATGTAAATGAATATCACAGGAAAAAAAAAAACTCAAATGATATTTAAATTCAGGATGAAAAATACTTCTGTAATATCATATTTTTATTTTTGTGAAAGAAAAAAAGTTCATTTTTGTCGACCAGTGTTGCTGAAGAATGTTACTGCATGTTCAACAAACTCTTTTTATTTTAGTTACTAGCTGATTACTTGATACTGTCCAGGTATCCATTCATTTTTACCATCTTATAGGCCTAGAAGCTTCTACTGATATCAAGTTCTGTTCATCTCAATATTTTTATAGAGGGTTCTACAGAATTATAAGTCCTATTCGTTTTTTTTTTTAATCCACAAGTTTCTACAAAATGTTAGAATATTAAAATCTGTACCTGAAATATTAGTCGTACTAAACAAATTAAAATTCGTTAAAATAGTGAAGGCCTTTCAGAACTTCTTGTTTCATCCTCAGCAGCTGGGAAGATATTAATTTTCATTAGCATATTTTAGATAGCGTTGAGATGGCTGGGTGTGTTCTCGTTAAGCAGGTTTTCTTTTGTTTTTTACTTCTTTCAGTATTTCAATTTTTACAGGATGTTTATTTTATGGTTATTACACTCCTTATGTACTATTGAGAGTGTGTTGTCAACGGTGTTAAACTGATGGCCTGCATTTATGACATGTTTTGCAAAGCTTGATTTTTCCCTCGATACATTTAAAGTCTCTAAAATGTCCAGTGAAACGTGCATTAAAATTTCTAGTGGTTCTGCTAATATAACATTTATCGTAACTATTGCATTTTAGTTTATACATTCCTTATTTTTTATATTTGTTAGCTTGTATTTTATTGGAGATATTAATTAGTTTATTGTTTCATAAGCTTCGTCGTGTTTCCTAATTATTTTGGCTAGTTTTATGGTTTCATTGCCTGTATATATTCGCTACATTCAAATGAAATTGGGGTTCAACCCTATTGAGACTGTCACCAATCAGCTTATAGATCCCGAAAAGTATGAATACGGCACTAATATAAACAATGTTGGACATTTTATTTTTCACCCCTTATCACTCACCGAGCTTATAGGGGCTGAATTTGTATTTAATGGCATCGTGAATGTCACTATTTATTTCATTGTCCCAGAAAACTATTTAAGCCTATTCTAATATCGATCTCATTAGAATCTTTTTACATATCACCCTCCCTCAGCCCCCTTTATAGTGCTAGAGGTCCAAATTAGGGCTTAAATGCAATATGAACTGTCCCCAATAAGCTTAGCTACCTCGAAAACTATTGATTCATCTCTTAATCTCGGTCTTTTGGACACTTTATTTTCCGTTCCTTTTCACCCCTCTCTGCCCTTAAGAGCTGGACTTGAACTTAAATGTCTCGGGAGTTTCACTCTTCATCTCAGCGACTCCGAAATATGTGGATTCGATATTAATTTCACTCGTTGTTGAGGCTGATGATTATTTTTATATGTATCTTCTTTCACCCTTTCCTGGTGGTTCTAGGGGATGTCATCCCACAACAGATCGTCATATATTTGTACCAAATTTGGTTGAAATTGGTCCAGGAATAGCTACCTTTTTTATACGTATAATTGGATTTTATTTATTTTGTTCATAAGGTTTTGCATATACGAATATGTTTCAATTTCAGTGAAACTTTAAAAGTCACATTAGCATTTATTATTATTATTATTATTATTATTATTATTATTATTATTATTATTATTATTATTATTATTATTATAGAGTTATAGTATTTGAGTTCACCGCTGTGGTCTCGAGGTCACGCAGCGGGCCCGGGTTCGATCCCCGGTCGAGGCAGTTTTTCTGGGTGAGGTTTTTATCGGGGTTTTTCCTCACGTGTAAGACAAAAGTCAGGAAAACTTTAAGGCCCAAACGGTCCCCGAAATCATATGGTCATCATCATCATCATCATCCCTATCATTATCAATCATCATCATCATCCTTCACCGGTGTGGAAAGCAACGGGAAGCTACCACACCTATAATTCCCTAGTAAAGCTGCGAGCATAGCATGAACGTGCTATGATTGCAGTGAAGGACTTGCCCTCGGGCAGAATTACTATGGATGTATGGATAGTATTTGAAGGAAAGAAACAGTTTTCCACATTTGGTAATTGTGTGTTAATTTCGTACAAATGATACTCGTTTTGTCATAACGATATGATTTAAAGTGAAGGCTTCTAAAATAACTGAGGCTTCAATAAGTTTGATTAATGGTGTTAAGGGTCTAATTAATTTTCATATGTTGGCCTTTGTAATTATTTTAACATAGTACAAAAAAATACATGTGGCACGAATGAGGAACGGAAAAGAGACATGGAAAGGTATTGTAGGAAAACTAAAGGAAAAACTTCCCATTAATTATGCCCAGAATGAGGCGGGAGAATAACATTAAAGGAGTATTTAATAGAGAATGATTGGAAAATATTAGCTCAGGATAGGGTTAGTTTATGATCGCGCGGCTATGAAAACGAGTTCCAATGTGCTACATAATTTAGTTAATTATAATGACATTTCAAGCTATTGTTCGATTTAAGAAATATATAATTTGGACCGTTCCTTGTTTCATAAGGAATGCTATATTAAGAAGGGAAGAATTTAAAGGATCTAAGTTATTTTTAGTTGTGAATAACTGTAAGCAAGTGGATAACATATGAAGAACAATTAAAAGTAAAAAAAAAGTAGAGCTATGGATTGCAGCTGGTGCCTACAGTATGTGGCGGTGTCAGGGAGCGGAATAAATACACAAAGGGGAGTCACAAGTCCTACGTTTCATTTCCTTTCACTTTCAAGGGAGAGTCAGTGAGAGACAGAGACAAAGAGATTCACAAAATACCCCTAATACCAATCCCTTTTACTCTCCCCTGGAGCACGTTGCCAGACACAATAGCAGGAAGCCTGCGACTGTATGTGTTCAAATGTCCCAGAAAACAATTCTCTTAACGCTCATACACAAGGGAATATAATGCCAGCCGATCAGGAAGCAATGTATTGATCCAATATCTGCTAACATTCGTGCAATATACCCAATACTTTAACAGGTATAATGAAAATATTCATACATAAACTAGACCTACTACTTCAGTTGAAGGAGAAGAAAATTTGATCGAAAGGACAAGCGACAGTTTGTACCATTTCATAAGCATAAGATGGAATATGTTTCCGAAAGGCCTCCAGAATAGTTAAAACATTTCACCTAGTTAAGGACGACTGAGATATCAGGTACCAAGTTTATAATTGAATCAGTTAACTCAGAAACCAGTTATGTGCAAAATTATAAATTGTTCAGAAAGGAGAAAAATTGATTATTGTAAAGACAAATACTCTGAACTTATTAAAAAAACAAATAGTACTATAGGTTATGTAATTCCAGACCAAATATACCACAAGCACCTTTTACAGGAACCGAAAATGTTGAATATGAGGCGTTTCTACTCTAAATAGTGGATATGAGGTGTTTTTACAACAAATGACTGATTTAATTACAAATATTATTTGTTGTGCCAATTAATTTATTGCTTAAAATATGTAAATAATTCAAATCGTTTTTAAATAGCATTCTTTGGGACAAAAAATTATAAAATAAAATAAATCAATAATATTTAAAACAAGAGAAAGAAACATAGCAACATGAGACATAAACGTAAAGTATAAATTAATGTCCAGAGAAATTAATTTTCGGAGATCAACTTTAATATAAAAAAAGAGACAAGGCTAAAAATAATATAATAAAAACTAAAATGGGAGTAAACAATTCTACTAGATTATGTACAACAAAAAAAAAGTCTGAAACGGTACGGTAATGTGAAAACAATTACTGAAGAACGATTGCCGAAGGAGGTGTTGGAAATGGCTACCGACCACGAGGATGAAGAGAGGGAGATCAAATGCTACGTTGGTGCAACCAACAACGAGAGAAAGAGGAATAGATTAAATATGGTGGAATAATAGATAATTCTGGAAAGGAATTTAAATTCAATATTTAACACACAGAACATTGGATACCGTACTATATAGGCCTATTTACATTATTAAACTGGTTTATAATTTATTTATTATGGTATTATCATTATTATTATTATTATTATTATTATTATTATTATCATTATTATTATATAATAGTCCACCGCTGTGGTCTCGAGGTAGCGTGCTGCCTTGTCACGCAGCGGGCCCGGGTTCGATCACCGGTCGGGACAGTTTTTCTGGGTGAGGATTTTATCGGGGTTTTTCCTAACCTGTGAGACAAATGTCAGGAAAACTTTAAGGTCCAAACGGTCCCCGAAATCATATGGCCACCATCACTATCATTATCATCCTTACCATTATCATTATCCTTCACCGGTGTGGAAAGCAACGGGAAGCTAATACCACACCTACAATTCCCTACTAAAGCTGCGAAAGAACTGCCCTCGGGCAGAATTACTATGGATGGATGGATGGATTATTATTATTATTATTATTATTATTATTATTATTATTATTATTATATTATTATTATTATTATTATTAGATAGTCCACCGCTGTGGTCTCGAGGTAGCGTGCTGCCTTGTCACGCAGCGGGCCCGGGTTCGATCCCCGGTAGGGGCAGTTTTTCTGGGTGAGGTTTTTATCGGGGTTTTTCCTCACCTGTAAGACAAATGTCAGGAAAACTTTAAGGCCCAAACGGTCCCCGAAATCATATGGCCATCATCCTTATCATTATCATCCTTACCATTATCATTATCATCATCCTTCACCGGTGTGGAAAGCAACGGGAAGCTAATACCACACCTACAATTCCCTACTAAAGCAGCGAAAGAACTGCCCTCGGGCAGAATTACTATGGATGGATGGATGGATTATTATTATTATTATTATTATTATTATTATTATTATTATTATTATTACTATTATTATTACTATTATTATTATTATTATTATTATTATTATTATTATTATTATTATTATTATTATTATTATTATTATTATTATTAGATAGTCCACCGCTGTGGTCTCGAGGTAGCGTGCTGCCTTGTCACGCAGCGGGCCCGGGTTCGATCACCGGTCGGGGTAGTTTTTCTGGGTGAGGTTTTTATCGGGGTTTTTCCTCACCTGTAAGACAAATGTCAGGAAAACTTTAAGGCCCAAACGGTCCCCAAAATCATATAGCCATCATCCTTATCATTATCATCCTTACCATTATCATTATCATCATCCTTCACCGGTGTGGAAAGCAACGGGAAGCTACCACACCTACACAATTCCCTAGTAAAGCTGCAAGCATAGCATGAAAATGCTATAATTGCAGTGAAGGACCTGCCTTCGGGCAGAATTACTATGGATGGATTATTAAATATAACGGTAATTATATTTCATTCTGATATTCTGTTATGCGTCTTCAGTTTAGTAGAGTTTGAAGTGAAGTCTATCGTTTAGTAATTCCAGATTTATACTCGAGACTTGTTTATGAAAAGTATCTGAATTAAATACAAATATTTATATAACAATAGATAGATAAATTGACAGAAGTTGAAGCAAAGAAAGATTTTTTTACGAGGGCCCTTCTTCTGTTATCAAATAGAAACATTTCCTTATTTTGCGTCAATCATTGTTAGCATAAGAATACGAGAGGAAACTCTCAATCTCAAAACTCAAGTATACTAAGGACGACGCGTGCCTAATTTACTTTGACTTGAAGAGTTTCTTATTCGTTGTATTACTTTCTTATGTAGAATGCGGTAACTTGTTTCGGCAACGAGATCTGAAAATCTGTATTTACGGATGAGAAATATTTTGAACTTTATAGTTGGGCGAAGACTAAGGTAGGAAAGAGAGAGTAATATTCTCAACGAAAAATAAAGCTTTGGAGAGCAATTCAATGTTTGAACGGTAACTCAGTGCCTGTACGTTTTTGCTTCTTTCTTAATTGGAAACTTTCAAGACTATCTAGTTGTTGGGGAGTTTATTTGTGTTTGTTGCTTTTGATCTTCATCCTTCTCATCAGACTTCCTCCTCCTCTCGGCTATCAAAATATATCTTCTTTTTCTTCATTCTTCATCCTTTCCATCGTTTCTGATTTGTTGTCTTTTCTATCAACGCGAAAGTAAATAAACATCCTCATCACCTACTCTTAGTATTTTTGTTGCTTTTCTTCGCGAAAATCTGAGCCAGAAGGTATTGATGAACTCATTTCCTTAGTAAATGAAACAATTTTTCCCTTATGGATTATCTCTGATATGTAAATTAGAACGGTTTGATTTTTATTTCGAGTATATTTTTAAGACGAGAATAAACAGACAAAACAAGTGAATCCAAAATCATTTGCTGTAAATTTCCAATTGTTTTCTGTTACGAATTCCCAAGTAGGTGGACTTCGGTTGGCTTATAGATTCCGAACTTTTGCAATGAATTTCAAAATTTTCAGTTAAATTTCCAAAACTCAGAATAATGTATAATGTGACGAGAATATTAATGATAATAGTTATATAGAGAATGGAGTGAGTGTACAAGAACATGATTCGGAAGTACAATGTCTGCAACGATCTTGGTGATAGCCACATCGATCCATTGTTGTAGAGATAAATACTAACACAATGTTAAGTACAGTAAAGTTTGGGTAGTTTGCGTATATACAATTATTCTTAGAACAACAAAGAGAAGTATCTTTATTTTTCCCTTGACATTGGGCATTGTCACGAAATCAGTGAATGTTAGGTTGCAATTAACTGAGTCATAAATCTTTACTATAAATTTATTCCCGGTAGACGAGAGAGAGAGAGAGGGGGGGGGGGGGGTTAATCGCTTATTGCGAACTTGTATCTGCAGCACGTAAAAGGAACGTATCCGGACAAAGATTTCCTATTCAAAACGTTTATTACTCGGTACATCGACAAGACCAAGATGTTTGTAAAGCGAATTTACGAACGCGCTCTGTATATATAAAATACTAAAAGCATCTTTAATTTCATAAATTACAAAATATGTATGACTTATATATATCCATCCATCCATAGTAATTCTGCCCGAGGGCAGGTCTTTCACTGCAATCATAGCATTTTGATGCTATGCTTTGCAGCTTTACTAGGGAATTTTAGGTGTGGTACCTTCCCGTTGCTTCCACACCGGTGAAGGATGATGATGATAATGATAAGGATGATGATGACGGCTGGGTGACAAGGCACCACGCTACCTCGAGATCACAGCGGTGGACACACACGCACACACCAACAAACACACACACACACACACCAACACACGCACACACACATTTAAGTTAAATGTATTTTAATGTTAGTTTCCGTTTGAAAAATATTAAAATATCCATATTTATGTAAATTAATCTGATGATAATAATAATAATAATAATAATATTATTATTATTATTATTATTATTATTATTATTATTATTATTATTACCCGGGTGGGGTTGTTAGTCATCGGGAGCATCCCCAGGTGGTGGATAGGGGAATGCTTATCAGATATGGGTCGTATCGGGGAAATGAAATACCGAGGAGAACGAAAACTAACAGCTACTGCATTGTAGTTCAGTGTTGATTTACTAAAGGCTAGAGGATGACAACCTTGATTACAAATTACCTGGTCCTCCAGGTTGGGGGTTTTAGCAATGGGCCAGTTCCTCATTCTACCGAAAAATATACAATGCTAAAAAATCTAAAGACAATAATGCCAGACGGAATTACCTATAACTAACTAGCAGTAGGCCCTAAAAGGTCAATGAATATTGGATCCTGTAACTGAATTCTTGGAGACGATCAACAAGAATTTCAAGAAGGGATAAAATCAGAAACAGAACAATAAGGGAGATTATGCAAGTTGAAAAAAACATATAAGAAAAATAGAAGAAAAACGTTTAAAATGGCATGGACACCTCATAAGAATTGAAGAAGGTAGAATACGATAGAATATCCTTGATTGGAAAGCTAATGGAAGAAGTGGAAGAGGCAGACCTAGAGAACGTTGGATAGATGGAGTGAGGAGAAGTATGGAAGCTAGAAATTTGAGGGAAGAAGATGCTTTAAACAGGAACCTCTGGCGAAAACCCACTTTGGGTTGAAGGAGAAATACTGTACTCTGGAATATTCCTAATAAAAATTTATTATTATTATTATTACTATTATTATTATTATTATTATTATTAAAATTTTAAAATATAAAATCCACAAAAAAAAGTAAAATATTCCCACATTTTGATTTAATATGGACAATATGATATATAATTAGTTAATTCATTTTATCAAATTTTAACTCTGTAGCAAATTTATAAAAAACAAATTTATTGGAAGGTGTCTCCACTCACTCTGTATTTTCTATTGCAAAACTAAAATTTGTAATTTAAACATAGTACATGTGCACAATTTTTCTCAATTTATATTAATTACGTTTATCTAATGTTTGTTTTAGTGTCAAGCAATCAGAGATGACAGAAAAACTGAATAAGCAAATATGAATACAGTATAAATCAAATTACATTTGTAATACAACTTTTTTTAATCCTTGTCTGGTCGCTTGTTTATCCCTACAACCTTAATCATTATAAAATTATTTGAAAATAAACCTATTTAAAAATACCAGTGCAATTTGAGGATAATTTTTGTGTGGAACATGACACGACGATACAAAGAAATTGCTTCTCGGCGATATCCGGTTTCTTTATAACGAGATATTAATGTAGAAGGAGCTTTTAAAAGTTCTCCCTCTCCCCTAAGTACTTCAATTACTGAACTCAGTACCCGGAACGCTGGAGATGTTACGTACTTCGTCCACATTTCACACTTTCATAGCGTTTTAATATTTTAAATAATAAAACACGCAAAAATTAATATCTCCGCAAAACAAACCACAACTATAAGCTAAATATTTTTTAACTTTTAGATAAAATACAAGAATCTAGAAAAAACTGGAAAGAACATGTTCAAAGAATGAAAGATGAACGCATGCCAAAAATTATACTTCATTACAAACCAAAAGGAGACTGGAATGTTGGTAGACCTAAAAAGAGATGGATTCAACTTTTTGAATGAGAATCTACGAGATAGGAACAAGCCACATGGGCTTAATCCGTGATTGTTGGTGATGATAACAAACCACAACTTAAAATGGCAACCCCTACTGGCCATCATAATCAACATCGTCATATTCACCATGTTAGTATGAATGTGTGTGAATAATATGTTTCGTCTTAACGCTGTGTCGTCTGGAAGGAAGCCCTGACATTTGGCCTCATCACTCATTCGGAGAAGCACTCCATGTTTTTAAATGGTGAGAAAAAATATATTATCTGTGATCTACAGTTCAAAATCCCCCTCCCTATAGGACGTGGCACTGTAAGGCCCAGGCAGCGTATAGGCCTACCTAATAAAAGTACTTATAAAGTGAGTGGTTAAACTGAGATAAAAAAGAAGAGCATATTACATTCAATAAAATGTACCTTCTTAGTTCAGAGCCGTCGCCCTCAACTTATAAAATATTAATACTTTTTTTGTCTGAAGGCCTTTCAGAACCTCTATTCCATCTTCAGCAGGTCTCTCTTCACTAAATCACTTGATGTTCTCGGTGCTGGTCCTAATGTAGTGTGTCATGGACAACACCACATTAGGACCAGCACCGAGAATAATTAAGGTAAATGTATCTTCCGAAATGTGATTTATTTCTGATTATCATTTCTGAGTATCATAACAGCTTAATACAGCTATAATTAATAAAATAAATTATCTTTTGCAACTATTTTTATTAAAAATATGATTAAAGCTAAAACTAACGAAATCAAACATTCACTTGTTTGCAACATTTCTGTTCATATACTTAAAACACAAAACCAAAAACACAGAAATGTCTTCATTTTATACTTAGTAGAACACCCCTTAGCTTTAATCACTGCTTGGCATCGTCGTTGCATTGAATTAACCAATTTTTATTGTCTCAGGTGTGATTTTATCCCTTTCTTCTCAATGAAACGTCTTTACCTCTTTTGTTTTTTTTGAAGTCCCTTTCCTTTTACGGACATTTTTCTTCAACTCGGCCCAAAGATTCTCTATTGGATTTAGATCAGCTGACTGTGGAGTTGATCTCAGCTGCTTCGGAACGTTCCAGATCAACCAAAGCTTGTTAATGTCTGCAGTATGCGTTGTCTTGTTGGGATATGTAATTCTGTCCCAGTCCCATTTTATGACACTTCGTTTTACATTTTCCTTCAATATCCTGTTGTAACGCAACTTATCTAATGTTCCGTCCATGGAGTGCAGGTTTCCAACCCCGCTGGAAGACATACAGGCCCAGATCATAACTGAACCTCCTCCGTGTTTCACAGTCGGAAGAGTATTCACCTTATCATCAGGAGAGTTGGGTTTCCTCCAAACCCTTATCATACCATCTGATCCGAAGATATTTATTTTGCATTCATCGAACCAAATTACACGATCCCAAAACTCCTGTGATTTGTTTACATGCTCTTTTGCAAAGAGTAATCTTGCAGCACAATTTTTTCACTTAAATATGATCTTTTTCGCGGCTGCGGCATTGATGATTATGCGACCACAGTACACGACGAACTGTCTGATTGCTCATTTACTTTCCAGACACTTCTTACACCATGGGCCTAAGTTCCGAGACACTAATCCGAGGATGTGCCCTAACATGTCTGAGTATAAACGTCCTACTCTTTCGTTTATTATGTTTTCTCTACCTTTACGCTGAACGTTTTGTTTGGTACCTTCATACTTGAACTTGTTAACTATGTACTGTACAGTTGCACGTGATTTGTCCACTATATTGCCTATTACCCTCAGTGATTTACCTCTTAAAACAAGGTTGACAATAGTTCTCTTTAAGTCTGATCTTAACTGCAATTTCTTCTCCATTGTGTAAACAAATGAAGCAAGTACGTCAATGCTATGAAACAACCCTCTGTACTCGTTCACTTGAGTAGGAATCGGAACTTTAGTTTACAAAGACACAAAGGATAGAGATAGCATTCTTTGAGTGTATGAACAAGACTGTTACATTCCAGTTGCTATGATAAAGTAATGCTTGGTTTTCCAAATTAATTCAAACGTGCTACAATATAAAATTAATTGTCATACATTTCCGTAACACAGCTAATATTATTACGCCACTTAGTATCAATTTGAAACATTAAACAGGCCTAAAATTAACAATACTATAAGCTGTATGAACAAGGTAGTTACTAACTATAAGTGATTATCAAGTCAGAAATAATTAAATAGCTCTTCCTAGATTTAAAAATTGCGAAACATGGAATCTTACTTTAAGGGAGGAAAGGAGATTACGAGTATGTGAGAATAAAGTACTTAGAAAAATGTTTGAACCAAAGAGAGATGAACAGACAGGTGAATGGAGAAGACTGCATAACAATGAACTACATAATCTTTATAGGAAGCCAGATATAATAAGAACAGTAATGTCTCGTAGACTGCGATGGGCAGGGCATGTGGCACGTATGGGGAATGAAAGAGGTGCATGGAAGCTTCTTGTAGGAAAACCAGAGGGAAAACGCCCAGTTGGTAAACCAAGAATGAGGTGGGAGAATGACATTAACTATGATTTGAGGGAAGTAGATTATACAGGGAATGATTAGAAAGCATTAGCTCAGGATAGGGATGTATGGACAGCTTACGGGTTTGATAGTGCCAGCGAGTAAGTAAGTAAGTAAGTAAGTAAGTAAGTAAGTAAGTAAGTAAGTAAGTAAGTAAGTAAGTAAGTAAGTAAGTAGATTTAAAAATGTAAAAAAAAACTTTAATAGTATTTTTCTCGGAACTTACAAAATGGTGCATAGCCGGTTGATGCATAACGCTGTCCAATTTACCTGCCTTTCAAGCCCAGCTTTGAATCGCGATGCTATAAGTGATCTGAGTTAAAGGGCGAAACTTAATACAGATATGAAGCTATACAAGTACAGAGAGTTATTTATAGTCGAGTTTAAATTCAGTACACTTACACTTGAGTTCAAGTTCATACTGTTCGATTGTAATAATACTATTCGATGTTATTGATGACAATAATAGTATACTATTTACATTCAAGGACAATGCAGAAATAAATAAATTTGATCGACAGTTGAATGTATTATTATGTTTTTTATATCTCGGTGTAAGATCTTTTTACGTTGCATGTGTGTTGCATATGTTTATAAAAACATATAAATAGCATAATAATGAAGCAGGATGTGCCCCATATGTTGCCACGGTGACCGCCGGGCAGGTGGATGTGGGCTTCAGGAAGCGAACTCATAAGCCCACATAACAACTGTGAAGTTCCGGCAACAATGAGTTTTTATTAGTCATTTCTGCCTGCCAGTCGACTGTCTGCTGTCTACAATGCAAGGTCACTTTCTCTTTCTCACTTCCTTTCTATCCTTCTAAATACTTCCCCGTTCTTCTTTTTAATTAAGCCCTGATACTAATGGATATTTTCAGTAACAGACTATTATGGACCGCTGGTTTTCCTAGGCTTTAAGGACCTTCGGGACTTGGAAAATCTGGTAGCATGAGTATGTAGCCGAGCGTTAGTATAAGGATGTACAGTTATATATGCATACGTGTTTTGAAATAAACAAATGGATTCTTAAATTTAACTATTTTATTTCTAGAGAATAATGATTACAAATAAACCTAAGTGTCTAGCCCTAAATAACTAATCTAAGCTTATATTAAAAACTACAGAATTTCCTGGGGTTTGAGACAGAGGGATGGGGGTTTTATAAATCTACCCCACTCTGCATGTTTAATATTCTAATATCCCTTTTGAAAATATAGTATTAAAATAGTTAAGGTAATTGATTCCCTTTCCATTAGTCCAGGGCACACATTAAGAAAAATGGTAGCTTACTCACCCATCAGCTACTCTTCGTATCACAGGCAGACACGAGGCTCTCACTTCCCCAGGGTTATATATTAAGCTTTTGACCTATAGTTACCCTAACTGTACTCACTAACATTCCATAGTCTAAATGTAGATTTTACAGTTAACCAAGGAAAACTTTGTTCTGAAATATGTCTAGAACTTTATTTCAACAGACTTTTATTTGAATAATTTAAAATAATCTATAAAATAATTAAATATCTATATAAAATACTCCATGTATTCATAACACAGACATAACCAAGTTTGCGCATTAAAATATAATATAGAGGTGGCTTCAAGTTATGGGGTATGTTGACTGTTGATCAGAAATTCAATCCGGCGGTGATCGAACTCGGCTCGCTAGTGAGAGGCAACAATATTGCCTCTACACCGTAGCAGTGGTTGTTTTACCTTCTTGACATTTATAAAAGTTGTAAAACCGATCTATTATCTACCTCTACCTATATCATGTAGCTTACTCACCCATCTTCGTATCACAGGCAGACACGAGGCTCTCACTTCCCCAGGGTTATATATTAAGCTTTTGACCTATAGTTACCCTAACTGTACTCACTAACATTCCATAGTCTAAATGTAGATTTTACAGTTAACCAAGGAAAACTTTGTTCTGAAATATGTCTAGAACTTTATTTCAACAGACTTTTATTTGAACAATTTAAAATAATCTATAAAATAATTAAATATCTATATAAAATACTCCATGTATTCATAACACAGACATAACCAAGTTTGCGCATTAAAATATAATATAGAGGTGGCTTCAAGTTATGGGGTATGTTGACTGTTGATCAGAAATTCAATCCGGCGGTGATCGAACTCGGCTCGCTAGTGAGAGGCAACAATATTGCCTCTACACCGTAGCAGTGGTTGTTTTACCTTCTTGACATTTATAAAAGTTGTAAAACCGATCTATTATCTACCTCTACCTATATCATGTAGCTCACTGTTATGTAGATACATTCAAAATAAGACAAAAAATATTCTATATTAATAAATCCACTTTTCCAAATTTTTAAATAATAATTTTAAATCAACTTTTATAATATTCATGATGTGTTCCGTTGAGGTATTATTCAAAATTAAAATATAAAATTATGTAATATTCACTTGAAAGGTCCGTCTCCTCAACTTAATTAATTATTTAACTGTAGCGCTTTCGGGACTTGTCCCATCATCATGTTCAAAAGTTAGTATTCACCATTCCCCTCCTGTTTGTGTCTCCTTGGCCCAAACATTTTTCTAATAACTTTATTCTCAAATACTCGTACTTTTTTCTCCTCCCTTAAATAAAAGTCCATGTTTTTTTTTCATCCATATAACTAGATGAATAACAGTGTATGAATATATATATGCCTATATTATTCAGTTTAGTGTTTTTTGAGAGAAGGTGGAATGACAATAGACCCTGTAATGTATAATAGCATGCATTGTTGGAATTGAGCCTATCTTTAATTTCTTTGTACACCTCATTCTTTTTTTTTTCCCTAGGTATTTGAATTCAGCAACTTTTTTCAAAATTTTCCTCGTTAGCCATTAACTCTCCATTTCGAATTTTCCAATATGTTATGAATTCTATATGTGATCATATATTTAGTATTACATTTATTATTATTATTATTATTATTATTATTATTATTATTATTATTATTATTATTATTATTATTATTATTATTATTATTATTATTATTACAGCAATGGATGTTTTAAGAAGATCAGCTGGAAAATCTAGAATGGCTAGAATACGAAATAAAAAAATAAGGGAAATTATGGGTGTAAAAGAGGAGCCGGACATCATAGACATCATAGAAAAGAAAAGATTGCAGTGGTATGGTCATGTCAAACGAATGCCAGAGCAAAGATTGCCAAAAATTATTATGGAATGGATCCCAATGGAAAGGAGGAAGACCGAAGAAAACTTGGATAGAAGGGGTACAAGCAGCTTTGAATATCAGAGGAATGGAGGAAGATCAATGGATGGATAGAGAGGAACGGCGTTTGGTTTCCGGAAGACGGCGGCAGCTGCCATGATACCGGATGATGATTATTATTATTATTATCATTATCATAATCGAAATTAAATTTTAGGCCTTTTGGCCTGTTCCGGTCTAAAACTGGTCAGACCATCTCTTCATAGGTCGGTCAATACTTTCTTCTCCTATAGGATTATATTACTATTTTGTAACATGCATTGAACGCAGTCTTTCCTATTAGTCCTACATTTTTCGATTATTGCCATGTTTGTTTGTATATTCAGTTCATACCTGATGCTTATGCTTGTCCAACAATGTACAACCTGCTATAAATCAAAGAAGATTCCACTTGTTTTAACTGGTCTGCAATATAGAAGCCATATAGAAGCAGTGGCAATGCAAACACTTAAATAACGTCAGTACTGTTTGTTTTGTATTTTATATTTGATTGTTCTCTGTATTGTTCCACAAAGTTGTCTAAATCTATTTAATTTCAGTTGACCTTCATTAGTTACCTTGTATCCTATATTATACCCTACATATTTAAACCAATGTATTTATGTATTTATTTATTAGCATTATTATTAGATAAATAGATCATCGGTTGATTCATATCTTTGACATCGTCCGATTTCTAATAGCCAATTTTGTCGGTCCATCCAATCTCCTGGTTTTAGACGTTTCTCCTTCAACATTAAATATATTCCCTGACTCCAGGAAGTATTAGGTCTTCCTCTGCCTTGTCTTCCCTCAGGTTTCGATTCCAAAACACATTTTGGTAGCCGATCCTCTTCCATTCGCTGGACATGTTCGTAATATCTTAATTGCTGAGTTTTAATATAATCTAAAATAGTGGCTTCAATCTTCATTTTCTCCCTTATAATGGAGTTCCTAATTTTTTTCTCTTCTTGAAATTCTTGCTGCCCTTCGTATAAAATCCATTTACGTTGCCAAAAGATACCAATTTGTTTTTGTTGTTAATAGCCAAAGTTCTCCTCCATAAGCAATGACGCTTTTAACAATTTTATGATATATATATATATATATTACCAGTAATTTTATTTTTGTTACTTATATTTTTATCCCACAATATACAATTGAGACAAGCAATTGCAAATTTTCCTGTATCATTTCCTCTTAATAACTTTCATTTCTATTTATTTTAATTCCTAAATATATGATCTATTATTATTATTATTATTATTATTATTATTATTATTATTATTATTATTTATTAGTATTATTAAAGCTGCGCACATATACTATGGTTCATAACACACAGGAAAACAAATTTAGTTCCACGCTGTATAACTAATAAAAATGCTGATGTCGAAGTCAGAATGACATGCAACAGCTGTCGCATCATCCGTCTCATGCATTCACATGGCATCACAAACATTGAATAACACGATGTCTCGTTTTCCACGCATGAGGGACATCATTAAAAACCAAAAATATCTTGTCCTTGAGATGAACTTGAGTTCCGGCCACTTGCCACATTGTTTCCCGTTACAATCAAGCAGGTGGCATATTTTTTCATTGTTTACATCGTCAACAGATGGGGGTTGGATTCTTATCTCTTATAAAGTAGGTCACTGTGTCTCAATTAAATTCTTGCGACATATGAATGCTCCGGATAAACACCTTTAGGGTCCCAGTGCAAGTGGATTCCTGCTGACATAAAGTTCCTTTTGTCCATCGACACTATTCTTACAAAAACCCACACAGTCAGTACATGTCTCAATTATTCCAAAATAAATTTTATTTCTTTTGAATTATTGTTGTACTAATCTCAATAAAATGTATGAGGACATCTGATAACACTGGTCGACAAGGTTTTCTTCGCAGGAAATCTGATTAGAGAATCTAGTGCATTTTTTCATGCTGAAATCAGAAATGTAGTCAGAATTTTTCCATCAGGCACAGATTTTTTATGACAGCTACTTTTTAAAATCTTATTTTAGCATCCTCTTTGACCTTTCATAGGAACCTTTACTCTATATTTAGCTATTTTATTCAAGATATATTCAAGGAAATGATATATAATGTCATGCTGAAGCATCAAAAGACAAGATTGCTCAGGTTCATTCATGTTTTGACCTGCTCAGACCTGTTAATCTGGCATTGTGTTGTATCAGTCTCACTACGTTAAAAATTATGGCCTAAACGCGAATCTCTTATCCCTGGCCAGAAAAATGTGTCACATGTCCCTTTATGAATTCTGAAAAAAATGTATTTACCTCTATTGCATATTAAATTAGGAGTAATGACAAATTTGTCAAAGTTATGAATAAACTTTCTGGATGATTCTTGTACTTGAAATCGAAAAGTTTCCCAAAATCAGTGATACTAAACTGAAAGAAGGATTTTATAGGACCACAAATGTGATCATCATTAATGGCTGATGAACATTCTGAAGACTGTTATATCCACTTGAAAAGGCAGCCTGGCAGTCTTTTAAAAATATATGTTGCAATTTCCTTGAAAACCATAAAGCAGAAAAATATCGTGCCCTAGTAGCTGATCTTCTCGATTCTAATAAAGCAACATGTACCGGTATTTAAAAATTCATTTCTTGGACTCTCACTTCGACTTCTTCTCGGAAATTCTTGGGGCTGTCAGCGATGAGCACGGTGAGCATTATCATCAGGAAATTTCTACAATGGAAAACAGGTACCAAGGCAAGTGGAGTTCTAATATGCTGGCCGACTACTGTTGGACCAAGAAGAAAGATGTTTCAGATGCAAAATATGCCCGAACATAACTATCTGCCACTTTCTAGGTAAGTCAAAATGAGTAGTATTATAAAAAAATCAAATAAATATCATACAAAACTCCTGCCTGATTGGGAAAAACTGAAATGATATTTCAATTCAGCATGAAAAATACTTCAGAATATATTATTTTTATTCTTGTGAAAAAAAAAGTTCATTTTTGTAGATCAGTGTAATTTTTTCGAATTTGTTTTCTTGCAGGATTTGAATGTACAAATATTAAATTAAACTGCAAGGTTATTTTATTACCCCAGATTGGGGGCGTGAAAATTTCTAAAAAATACTGACGTTTACTATATGCGAGCATGTCCATTGTAAAGGGATTTTGAAGACGAAATACATATTCTAGAAAATTGTAACTATTTGGATACATATTATTATATTGACTATTTCACTCATGCCCCAAATGGGAGTCAATGATCAATCACATATCAATGATTTTTTATTTACAACCAATCACAGTCTTCTTCACTTCGATTTTATCAGTTTAATTTTATGACTGTAAAATCAACCTCCTCCTTTTCAACATTCTGAATAGGTCTTAGCATTATTTTGCAGTGACTTAATGTGGCTACCAGATTGTATATATAGTGCACGAATGTAACCTTATCGTGGTTGCGGGAGATGATACAAAAGCATTTGTAGCAATTGATTATACCACAAAAAAACACTGTTTGCACTTTCTTAAACGTATTTTTTCCCATGTAATAATGTTCCAGAAAAATATAATTGACATATTTATATCATAGGA
This sequence comes from Diploptera punctata, assembly GCA_030220185.1. Taxonomy (NCBI): domain Eukaryota; kingdom Metazoa; phylum Arthropoda; class Insecta; order Blattodea; family Blaberidae; genus Diploptera; species Diploptera punctata. The sequence goes on along the minus strand of JASPKZ010009818.1, from coordinate 2,149,289 downwards.
CATCAGAAATTAATTAATATACAGTTTGGTGGGTTTTATTTTTCTCCACTAGGGTGTATTTTTACAATATTGTGATCCTTTGGCAATAAATAATATGATCTGATTGCAGTGAAGAACAAGTGAAACATAACGTTTCTAATTTGTTTTCAAACATCGCCGTTTACATTAAATATATAAATATTTTAAATAACTATATTGAAATAATGATTTGTGAGTAAACGGCTTAATTTTATTCGTTAAATAGTCAAAAATTCAGTCCTCACTTCGTGAGTCGTGAATTTATCGATCATTTGGAAATCACTCGTGGCATTACTTATGATAAAAGAAAGATTTATTACGTAAACCAGCAGTTGTAATTTTAACCTTTATATATTTGCTAGTTAAACTTGGGCCCTAAAAGAAACAATAAAACAGAAATTATTAATTTTTGAAAGGAAAATTATAAGACGAATAGAGGAAATGATAACTGTTGGAGAATCAAAACAAATAACAAACTAAATCAATTAATAAAAAATCAGAATATAGTGAAAACATATAAGATCACTTAGAATTGTTTGGCTGGGACATTTGATAAGAATGGATGATCGGATATTGGTTATGAAACTCTATAAATGGGAACCTATAGGAGGCAGAGCATTTGGAAGACCGAAGGTAAGATGGGAAGATGACACAATGAACGATCGAAAGAAAATGAAAGGGACAAACTTGAATATGGCAAGAGACATATTGGCATGGAGGAGGATTGTTGAGAAGGCCAAATATTTCACCTTTGAAGTTGTCGCGCCTTAGGATGATGATGACGATATATTTTCTAAAAACGAATTTCCCATACCAATTATTTAAATGTATCGGACCTCAGTGAAAGCAAAAGCATATACAACTCTAAGTTATCACTAGAGATCGGAATGTGTTCCACAATGCCAATGACTTACTTGTACTGGTATTGACTGTACTAGAATGCATTTTTGGGTACAGTAAGGAAATTGAGGTATAGCAAAATTAGATATCAATAAGGATATATGTAATATCAATGAAGAATCTCAATATGGTCTTTGTTTTCGATCTTTAATTACATTATACAATACATAATTTGATAAGTTGAATAGCCTGATAGTGCATTTGATGTATGCAGTGAAAGGGGTATGAGCGCGCGCGTGTGTATGTGTGTGGGGATGTGTGTAGGTATATATTTGTGTTTTTTCTATTAATTTGTTTTCTAGATTTTTTTAATTATAATGTATAGAATGAGACTTTTTTCTATTTATTTATACACATTATGTTTTTAATTCATGGAAAAATAATGCACGTACGGCCAAGCAGGCCCGTGTGAAATGTAATTGCATATGTATTTTCTTTCTTTTGAAAAAAGGCAATAAATTCCATTATCTATCTACTAGAGACTAGAGTGATAGAGAGGGGATGTAATAGTGTGTATCATATTTACAAGTCAATGAAACGTTTTAAGAGAAAAACGGTCATTTGCATGCACATTTTTGTTTTGTTTTTGTTTTGCTTTGAATGCCATTTCACTACATGTAAGATCAGGTACGTTATGCGCAATATGAACTACTGGCGTACTCTACAATAACTCCACTTCTTTACCAAATGAAACGTTGTTTACTGCATCTTTCTACATGACAGAGTTCACTTCATAGCCCATAGGTATGCAGCTATGTGATACACCCCATCTCACCCCCTCGCGCGCGTTATCGTATAGTCTATACCAGTACAAATAAGCCTTCGACATTGTGGAACAGATTCCGCTCTCTGATTATAAGCAATATAATTT